>WNWK01057407.1:0-10747 GCA_009830355.1 Cherax destructor
GAAATCATTAGTTTGTTTTTTTAATGGGGGGGGTAGGGTTATTTGGTTTTTTTAAAGGATTGTTCTGTTTGTGGTACCTTTTTGTTCCTAGAATTTCAGATAGGGTTTCCAGTTTTTTTTATATCACCTTTTAAGTTATGTAATCTGTTCTCATAGTACAATTTTTTACCTTATCAGGCTCGTTAGGTTTGATGAGTAACGTTTTGTTTGTTCTCTTGTTATTTGACCCATTCTGTACTGTTTTCATATAGGTGTTTTATATTAATGGTTTGAGTATGCTGGGGTTAGCCAGGGACTGTTTAATCTTTTAGCTGTGATTTGTTTAGTTTTTAGGGCAATGCTTATTATAGAAGTATTGGGTCTATTTAAGAAAATTATTAATACATAAGTCAGTATCTGTGATTGTCATTTCTGTTTGCCAGTCAGTGTTTGTCATAGCTGTTATAAAGTTATTTATAGCTGTCTCATTATGTAGTCTGAAGGTAACTTTAGTAGTCTCTAGTGGTAATTTTCCGAGGTTGGTTATGAGAAAGGTTGGGTAGTGGTCTGTGGTATTGTCTGTGATTATGCCTGATTTTAATGGGGATATGGTGTTAGTCCAGATATGGTCTAATAGAGGGGCCCGGGGGTCTCAGAGATTCTTGTAGGTTTTGTTACTGTCGGGAGCAGCAAGCAGTTGCTCATATTATTTGTGAATTCAGTTACTTGTGGGTCCTGATCTTGTAGGAGGTTTATATTGAAGTCTCCTGTGAGGATTAAGTGGTCTTTGTTCATGTGTGCATCAGTAATCATACTTCCCAATTTTTCACTAAATTGCTGAGTATTTGACTGTGGTAATCTATTGCAGTTTATAACTGTGAGAGGTTTTTGTAGGTATTTGGATTTAAACTTAGCTATTATATATTCTCCATGTTCATCTCTTGTGGATGTATTGTTGATACATTCGAGCTGGTCTGAGTAGAACATAGCTGTGCCACCCTCTTGTTGGTCTGGCCTACAATTGTGTATGGCTGTGTAACCAGGAATGGCATAGATATCTGTAGTTTGAGGCTTTAGCCAGGTTTCAGTGAGAGCAATAATGGACATACTGGCCTGTAGTGAGTTTAATAATGCTGTGAGGTCATCAAAATGTTTGCTTAAAGATCTGACATTGTAGTTAAAGATAGTTATGTTATTGTTGGCTTTGAGTAGTGTTTTAGCCTGTTCTGCTGTGTAGTAATGACAGTTGTTGTTAGGTTCATGTAAGTCATTTAATAAGAGGTTGATAGCCGGATCAATGTTTGGAATCATAAGATTTAGTGTGATTCTATAATTAAACTTAAAAATAGAACAATGTAAGTAGACTTAAGAATAGGACAATGCAAAGGGAGTTCTTGGCACGTGAGTTAGTACGTTGGATATGTTTACAAAAATGAATAAATGAGCTAAGGTAGTCAATTTACAGCTAAAAAGAATCTAAAACTATAGCACCTGAGTTAGTTAATTTTTCAATTAAACAAATGTTTCATAAGTGTGATTTTAAAACAAGACTTAAGAACAATGAAATAATGCTAAACTTTAAGATATGATATCTGATGAATTGTTTTTTTTTATTTTTTTTAAAAAAACACATATATACATAAAACCAATAAATGCCCAAAATAAATCAGGCCATAAACAAAAACAAGCAAACAGAACAGGAATAAATATCTTCAATATATCCTATAATAAGAACCTTGCAAAAGCACAAACAAAAAATGTCCATCCTACTACCCATCCTAGCTATTTTTCTATACAATAAATAACAATTCAATGAAACTGTACATACATTGTCTCAAAAACACCGCAAAATTAAACCGTTGGTTACATATCTTACTTCTTCCCTACCACAAAACGCAGTACATAGGCATGAAATAAAAATAAAACCTTAAACTTTCTGCCTATAAAACAGGTGTGCACAATAACACATAAAAACAACTGACCCCGAAACAAGGGTCACACCATCATCATCTTAAATAAGAAATACATTAACATCAAGCCATCACTACCGTAACAACACTGTCTACAACACAACGTCACACTCCCACACCAGAATAAGACCACACAAAACACATTTGTGTTGCATACATATACAAACACTCTAAAAAAAAACACAAAAATATGCAGAAGCTGCACATAATGTATAATTCAAACAAAAGATAGAACACATCAGAATACAGTACTAAAAAACGTTAAACCTAAGAAAACATAGCAAAACATCACAATCCTCAGAATTACCACAGATACCTGGGCCAACTGCCCAAGCACACCTGCACACTGTCGGTTGTCTAACACCTAATACCTCCTTACCTCCAACCTGCCACATAAATGCAACGCCAGCACATCACCACTGACAAACCCTACTACTTTAACTTTGGATTACACTACTACATCCTGGGAAACCCCGCGTCCATGACCCTATGACCCCCCAACCAACATCACTCCAAGTCTGAGTCAACACACACCTGAAAAATTACCTCAACCATAAAACCCCGAAACGTCCAAAATCGGACACCCACGATACCACCCCGACCCAACCCATCCTAGCTTCAAGGCTGTATACCCACGCCTAACCACACAATCAATCAACATACTATACCCTAGTCAACCCTTCCCGATATGCCCAACCTCCCCTCTCCCCACTCGACCAGTCCCCCCGATTGGCTCCTACTTCATCCCCAAAACCAAAAGGGACACCACCATCATCTTTCTATAACCCTCAGAGAAAGCCTCAACCCAAGTTCTCCCATACAAACCCTGATTCTACATTTATGTCTAGAAAAATGTGCCGCCAAACACGAACCACCCTCCACCACTACCCACACTACCTTCCATACACCACGACACATATATGAAATCAACCACCAGGTACATTAAACCTCTACGTACATTTTCCTCAAACCCACCAATATCCAGGCAAAGCCCTAACATCAGCCCACACCCCCTTAACACTCTTCAGGACCTGTCCAAACCATTCCCGTGCCCCCAAATCTTCACAAAAATACCGCATGTAGACGGTATCCAAAAGCCCACATCTCAAACAAGTCCTCACTTCGTAAACCCATTAAAAACAATTGCGTCTTTGAAGCCAAGATTCCATGTAGGAATCGAAAAACCGCCTCCTAACCCTCGCCTCAGCCTCCACTTCGAAACCTCCCAAGTCGCCCGCCAATTATACTTTGGGTACTCTGCTACCCCTTGCACTATACCCCGCCTCCCCAAGCTTGTCCAAACCCCACCGAAACCCTTGGCTCTCTGGCAACTAAGTAAAACCCTCAACATTGCCTCATAAACTCAGGTCACGTCCACTCCACCACCTCCGTACCTCACATGCCACTCCCACCCACTTACCCCCACCCCTCCCTCCCTCCACATATCTCCGCTTTACATATATCCCTCTAAGCCTCCTATGTGGGTTATCAATCTCAAACCCCTTACTAACCGGCGTCATGACAACCTCCTTATTGAGCCAATGTCTACCAAAACCCTATATACTACCTCCTTGCTCTCCGCTGTAATAATTCAACATCTTCCCAGGTGGGTATACCCTCCATTGCCAATTTGTTATCAGTAAAACATTCACACCATAACCCTCGCATTAACGTCACATCTCCGGTCTCCATCACTTCATTCCGCTATTGTCGCCGTTACCACCTTAGAAGAATTTTCATCCTGTCCCCTACTCAGCATCATTACAATAAATTATCCCCAATTTTCAAAGCACTCAACAACTATGCCAACCATACCTCTTCCCCAAGTCGCCCACCACGTCCCCTCTCAACAATTTAGATTTTACCCTGTTAATCTGCATCCCGTAGCTGCCCCAAAAACCTTATAATCCTCCCTATGAGCATCTAACCCCTCCCACCCACCTACGAGGTTTGTTGTCATCAACATAACCCACTATTCCAGATGCACAACCAGGTACCTGACCCTCCTCCCCTACCCCTTTGATACTAACTATAAAAAGGATCCTGTAAGCATGCAAACAAATTTGGACAAGGGCACCTGTCAACCCGCTTCATGTCCACGTTTCCCACCCTTCCATTCAATTAAACCCGCACAAAACCCCTCATACACGTTTGAGACCCAACCCACTACTTCATTCCCAAAACCCTGCTTCGAAGAATGTCCAAATAACATATTTCTATCCACCTGTCATAAGCATTTCCCAATCAAGCTCTAAAACCCCACCTCCCTCTCGACCTCGATGAATGACCCTAATCCTACCATGCCCATTCCCCATACACCTCCCTGGTATCCCATACTGACCACGTTCTATGATAGAATCCAAAACCTTTTTAACCCTATTACCCAAAATCCTTGCAAAGATTTTGTAATCTGCACATAAAGTGAAATAGCTCTGTAATCTAATCGTTTCCACCAATTTCCCCTTAGGCACTAAAACCACAACTCCAGTGCGCTGATCCTCACCCATATACCTTACTTCCTTCAAATGATTGAAAACTTTGTCAAACATTCCTTCAACCTCCCCAATGTTGAACATAAAAATCACTAGGAAGCCATCGACTCCGGCTTTACCCATCTGCATCCCCTTCACTTAACCACTTCCCTCAGTTTTTTACCCTCCTTTCCTTTCCTCTCCTCCCCCCTAATCTCCCCGTATACCCTCAAAACTTCCTTTTCGCCTCCACCTCCCAACCAAGGTCTAGATACCGCAAAACCAAACATCCACAAACCCGCCATCCCCTTGTCGACCTAACGTCCCTCCATATACCACCCAACTCCTACCTTAAAGCGCACCCATCTTCCTCTTTAAAACCACGTAAGACAGTAAAGACGGTTTGCCCCACAGCACATCCCCCAACCTGCCCTCCTCTTATACCGGAATCTCTCATTCTGTATATCCTTCAACTGGCCCTCAAAACCTCTATGTCCTCCAGCGAGTAACCCGCCCCCACATAACAATCCCCAACTGCCCTCCAAATACCTCTGCAGGCCATAACGCAATGCGCCTGCTCTCTACCTTCACGTTTATAAAAATCCTGAATACCCACTTTCGCCTCCATTCCACCAACCCACCACATCTTCCGGTCCTTCCCATCATTCCACATCCCCCATAACTCCTCCTACACAGTTCCCCATGCAATAAGCCCACATTAAGCTTCCAATAACTATCATATGTTCTAACAGCTCCCTCCAATCCCAACACTGCCAACACACCCCTGTGATCGGAAAACCCAACATCAACGCAATCCCGCTTCCACTATAACATCCTCGACACATACACCGATCGAGTCTTCAGCATAGCCCTGCGTATGAACGTATGATCTATATGCCACCCACCGCCCCCTACCACATCTCTTGACTCCTGCCGTATGATCTATATGCCACCCACCGCCCCCTACCACATCTCTTGACTCCTGCCGCACCCAAAACATCAGAAAACCCCAACTCACACCCGCCCTCTCGGTTCCACATCCCTCTTCCTAATCACACAATTCCAATCCCCTGAGATAATAGTCACAACCCAACCCACATAAGAAATATATCAACTCCTCTCTCACAAATTCTTCCTTAGTTTTCTACAACTTATAGCCGGCATATAAACTCCCACTATATACACTCTGACATTCCCCCAAAAACCCCTCAACCCTTACCACCCTCCCCCTCTTCCCATGCCAACAACCGAAAGGACTGGTCACACGTATTCCTATAGCCACCCTCCCTTGAAACACCGCTCAAACTGTAAACCCGCAATGTCAAATCTCTCCCATCCTATAATTATGCTCTTGCAATATACACACATCCACATTTAAACGCCCTTAATGTCACCTCTACCCATTTACGTTTGACCTCCGCTCGGAGGCCATTTACATTCATCGTTAAACACCTGAAAGAACGCAGGGGCTTTTTCAACTTTTCCTCGTCACTACCGACTTTCCCTTACTAATGCTCTCTTCCCTACTGACCTCCCAGTACTTGCCTGTCTGCTTTCCTGTCCCTCCCTCCCTCTCTACCCTTGACACTCCCTGTCCCCTTTTGCCACCTCCACCCAGGCCTTCTTGCACACCTGTTGCCCAGGTGTTAGGACATCGTCCTCAACTAGACCACTAGGCCTTTTCCTGGAGTCCCCTGTAGCCTCCATAGCCTCACAATCCTCCCCCCTGTGCCTTCTCACCAACCTCCTGGACCTGAAGGCAAGGCCCTCTCGGGAGACGCCCATCACACTCGTCCACTCTCGTCCCTCCCCACATCTGATCCTAAGTCCACCACCCATGCTGTGCCCTCACACACAGGACTGTCCAACAACAGTGGAAAATCCTCCAAAAGCGGCTCAGACAAAACCAAGGTTCACCCTTCCGGCAGAGCCACTTCCTCCATCTCCGCTGTCTCGCCATCCTGGGTCACCTGTGACAACGTTAGTTTCACGCTCATCCTCCTTAACAACAATGTCACTCCATTGTCCACTTGGCACCACGCTCATATTCTCCCGTGGCGACTCATCCATAGCATCCACGACCACCACTTCATCCTTCCTCATACCATCAGCAGCTCCATGTCTCTGATGGCCCATCCGACGATCACATGCCGCCGCCACATGTCCAGGTAATCCACAGAGGCGACACGTTCGAACTTGGCCTGTGTAAGTCACATAGACCTGCTGCCGGAACTCATCCATCATGACGAAGAAGGTATCTGACGTTTGATGTCATTTTCAAAGAAAATGAACCTTCTTGCAGCCCGGCATAAGTCCCCTGTGCCCACCGGCCCACCGTGGCTGCATGGACGTCACCAAATTGACTGAAGACGTTAACGGCACGTTTCGAACCCGTATATAAGTGTAGTACCGTGACACATCTCCAAGCCGTACCTCTAATCCAGTGTTGACGACAATCCTCTTCTGATACGTTTCAACCACTCGCTCATATGCGCTGGCCACTGCAAACTTGACAAAAATCTTCGACGAACCGTTGAGAGATATTCCAAATAATTCTTCAATGGATATCCCTAAAGAATCCCTCAAAATAGCTGGGAGGCGAACATCTGCGTTGCTTGGGTAAATCGCGCCCTGCAACACTTCAATACAGACAGTATTGACACGTCGTCTGTAGCGCTCCACCATGTTGATGAAAACTACCAGTTCTCAACTCCACCGCTAGGGACCAAAAACAAGCACACCCGCACTCCGCAAAGGCTGGGCAGCGAATTCTATGAATTGATTTTACAAGCTATTTGCTTAACACACTTTTGAACAAAAGTCACAGAGATTTAGGATATATCTTTACAATGTAATTGATTTAATATTTAACTAGCTAATAGAACTGGTTGGAAAATTACTATGATTAATATTAAGTTATAATGGAACAAATATTTAGATTCAGTATTTCACTAGTTGTGATTATAGAATTTATTAAAGACAATATAAAGATTATGAAAGTAATCTGTTATAGGAGAAAAAGTGCTAAAGTGTACAAAAGTAAAATATATTAGTATTAAAAAAAGCTTGAAATAAAATTTTAGGCAGCAACATTTATGAAGGGATTCAGGGAAACCGGCAGGCCGGACTTGAGTCCTGGAGATGGGAAGTACAGTGTCTGCACTCTGGAGGAGGGGTGTTAATGTTGCAGTTTTATAACTGTAGTGTAAAGCACCACTCTGGCAAAACAGTGATGGAGTGAATGATGATGAAAGTTTTTCTTTTTCGGGCCACCCTGCCTTGGTGGGAATCGGCTTCAAATCAAGCAGGAGAAAGCTGGTAGGCCCACATATGAGAGAATGGGTCTGTGTGGTCAGTGTGCGCAGTATAAAAAAAAATCCTCCAGCACGCAGTGCATAATGAGAAAAAAAACTGACCGTTTTTTTTATTAAAACGCCGTCTTTGAGGTGTATTTTCATATAGTATTTATGGTTGTATTCTCTTTTTTATGGTCTCATTTGATAGAATGGAAAACATACTACAGAAATATAGATGACTTTAATTAGTTTCATGATGAAAACGACCTTGAAATTGAGCTCAAAGTAGGGGAAATGTTCGATTTTTGCAAATGTTCGAGTAAACAAATCACGCCACGAGTCCAATACACATCAGTTGGTGAGTCTAATATTCTTTCACAAGTGCACTGATATTATTTATACCATTTTTACAATAATGCAATAGTCTGCATAACGTTAAATCTTCTATTTTTTGTGTGAATAAAAATAGAAAGCAAGAGTAATATAAGAGGTGCCTAAAGACATGACTAATGAACAGATAGCATCTTATTTTAGTGCCAGGAATGTCTGCATTGTTTATTCTGGACCCTATTTTGAAATTGACAACATTTTTATTTTGCATGAAATTGGCCAAATTGCCAATTTCTGACCACTTTATTTGGTAGTTGAAATCGGTAAATTGATGGTTTCTTGTACTCAATCGATAGAACAAATTGAGTTCTAAAGAAATAGCTATGAGTTCGGTCGACTGGAACAATGGAATTGGCCGAAAATAGGGCTCAAATTCGGCGAAATTGCCAATGTGTATATATCGCCGAGATCACTAACTTCGCGAAAGCGTAACTCCATAAGTTTTCAATCAAATTTCATACTTTTCGTGTCATTACCATCGGGAAAAGATTCTCTATCATTTCATAAGAAAAAATATTTTTTTTTTTAATTTTGCGACAACAGGAGAGCACTCAAGATTAGGGGTTGCGACAGTCAAAGGGTTAAATGCCTTGGTGGGAATCGGCCGATGTTGTGGGGAATTGTGAGAGATAAGTCTATCTGGGACACCGCCACTAGCAATAAACAAACTCCCAGGGAGATGACCGACTCGTATAAATTTTACCGCAGTCATTCCCTTTAAGGTATGTGAGAACTTTACCCGCTCCTGGCCGCACCGAGGGGGTACCTTCAATATTCTCGTTAGCCCACTGCACTCTAGACCAGTATAAATAAATTTGAGAAGATCATTTATTATAGCTATATTACGTTAAATTTAAGTGGACTGTATAGGTTGTTGAACAACTGATCACCGGAGAAGAGATAGAGAACAGACAGTTAAATTATTATGATCAACACTCACCTAATTAACAGCATCATAGCGGTGTATCGTAGATCGTTGACCTAGCTAAAAAATCATCTACTGTGTAACAATATCATTAATAACAAAGTCGACAACAGAGTACTTAGCTTTAGATGAGGGAGTCGTTCACGTTGGCGCCCTCCTGCGATCTGATTCGATCGGATGGTGTTAGCTGTCTCCTAGTCAAGGAAGGTTAATTTCCGTACACTCTTATACGCCCACGAGACCGGCGTTAGTTAACATGTGGTTGGTCGGGGTAGCGAGATCAGATCCTCTCACTAATCCGACCGTTGTACTGTTTATCATATAACTTTACATATTACGGTATCCTGGCTTAATGCCCCACTAGTTTATACACATTCACAGTCTCGTACTTGAATTTCGAGTAGATAACTTGGATATGTTAGTTCATTTCAATCACATCCAATATGGCGGTCGGGATGGCGTACCCAAGCCAGACCCGTCGATACAATCAACCCCTGATTATTTACAACTCGGTTTCACTATATTCACCATTTCCCACAGTTCATCGAATATATTACAGTCTCTTCTAAGATGAACTCCCCAACATCAGGGTTACGACTTTATCCTGCCGTATGGTCATTTCACTCAGTTCAAAAGGCCTATGACCGCGCTACTCGCGGCCCACCTTATTTCCAATTATTGTCCTATTACTGGACCTCCTGGACCGATTGTCCCACTTGATATTCCCCTCACTGGATATTCCTCCACATTACGAAAGGAGGTAATTAAATCCGATTTGGTGGGCGGAATCTCCAAATTCGCAGGCCATCCCATCACCTGATCGGGTCGGTAGGCGCCCAGTTCACTCTCTGCCTATTCCCTCTATGCCGCCTCCCTGCCCAGCTGCCCAGGCATCTCGCGCATGCGTGTGAATTGCGTTGTTTTCAGTTAATGTTAAGCCAACAACAACACAGCAATGATATCTATTCATATTGGAAAGTTTATCAATTACAACTTTCGGAAAATACCAATATTTTCCACACTGCGCGGGCAGAGTTCGTTGTTAGACGATTCAAATTGTATCTCGAAATTTTACGACTATTTTATAAAAAATCTTGCTGTTTTTTTCGAATCCACTGCAAGGTACCTCATTATCAGACCAAATTATGGTCGCTAATATTTATCTCCGCAATTTATCCGTAAATAATCAGCTAATTTGACACCCACATAAATGGCGGTTAATTCCACTGAGGTAAAATACGTAATTTTGGACCTTTAGTTTTAGACAGGACAAAAAAGAAATATCTTTATCTTGAAATGGCTGCTCCACGCCTAATTTAGAAGCATCGCAAAATGTGGAGGTATTTTCCCTCAGGCGGGCCACAACGGGAACTCCAACATTGGAACTCCTCATAATCACCAATTAATTCTTCCACCTGTTTAATTCCTCAGGTAGGGTTTCATCCCAACCCCTTCTGCTTCCCTCTTGTACCAATAATTTCCCTCTGATTGTAAGAGGGCCACTAAGCCTAGTGGATCAAACATTTTGAAACTTCACAAGTAGGGTTCTCTTGTTAATTTCTTGGGCATACTATAATTATTAGGCTTTAACATATCAAGTCTCTTTCGTATCCCAAGCGTCCCCAAAACTTTCACACCCAGATACTTCATGCCGGGATTATCTTTATTTATTCGGTCCTTTAACCTGACATCTGTTCCATCCCCGAGGATATTTGC
>WNWK01057408.1:0-10746 GCA_009830355.1 Cherax destructor
ATATATATATATATATATATATATATATATATATATATATATATATATATATATATATATATATATATATTTAAATATTTTTATTTTTTATTTAATTTATTTTTTATATATATATATATATATATAAAATTATATATATATATATATATATATATATATATATATATATATATATATATATATATTATATATATGCAAGACAAACCACTATGAAAAAAAAGAAAAATTTTTAAGCGCTTTCGTGACTACTCACATTATCAAGGAACTAAAAAAGGGAAAAAATGAAAAGAAGGCTTATAAAGGGGCAGAAAAACACCCACAGTCACATTTAGTAAGGCGAAATTTTTATTATTCAAAAGTGAATCATAAGACTTAAAAATCTTTGAGGGCAATTGGGAATATTTTTTTTTAACATTGAGCTATATACCATCCCCTTACTAATATTAATTTCATCAGTGGATAAATCAGAGGATTTTCTAAATTACAGAAGGCTTTTTCAATTTCAACATTATTAAGTTTTTGAAGTTGCAAAACTTAAACCGAAACCAAGAGCAGCAGTTGTATTTTTATCTAATATTTCATCTGATAAGTTAATTACAAAATTGTTATTAGCGTGCTTTTTCCAATCACTATTTTCAATTAAATTTTCTTTTTGAAGTTTGTTTTTGAGATTATTACAAATTCTTCTGAGTTTATTATAGCATAATAAACATATTTACACAATATTCGCCTTTTCTTTTTTATCTGTCAGTTTATCTTCTTGAAATGGGTTATTAAAGGTTTTCTAAAGTGGTCAGCATTGTTCTGCACATTTTTTAAAACCCCGGGTGTTACCCCATCTGGTTCTCTTCCCTTTATTCTTGTCAACATCCTGTAATAATTTCTTTATTTCCTCTTCAGTAATTCAATATCTTCCATTTCAGTTTCCTGATATGAAAATATGATAAGTTTACAATAGCTTGTCTTGTGAACAAAGTGTTTGTTTAATACCATTCGTATTTATTACTTTATTTCTGTGATTTTTTAATTTATCTTTAGTACTTATGTTTAGTGTTCAACGTTTTTTCCTTTTGAAACTTGAATTAAAGGTTTGATTATGTCTTGTTCTCTTCTATTTATTTTTCAAAGTTTTTCTAACTCTTCTCTTATATTTGTAACTTGATCCTGGCTTGCTTGATCCTGGCTTGCTTGATCCTGGCTTGCTTGATTCTGGCTTGCTTGAATCTCGGATAATTTCCTTGATTGGTTGGATCTGTGTTGCTCCAAGGTCATATTTTTCTTTGCTATCACCACCTTCCATTCTTCTTTAATTTTATTATAAATTCCTTGATGAGTAAATTGTTTAAGTTCAATTATTACAGGAGTCTTTTAGCAAATTATGTCAGTTCCAGGTAATATTTTGTTAAATTTAGTTTCTCAAAATCTTGCTTCCATTCTTTTTTTTTTTTTTGCTTTCTTTTATTTTAATCTCCTAGTTATTTTTTTTGCAGAAATAGTTATTTCTAATAGAACATGATCACTGTCCAAAGTGGATTTAAATAATTTACACCGAAAATTTCTTCCTCTGTTTAAGTAAATGTAGAGTGTAGTATTCAGTGTTGCCTTCATAACTCTTGTCGCTTTATATATTTAAGAAAATTCCTGTGTGAAAAACCCACACAGTCTTAGATCATTATACAGTACAATGACACCATTTTCACCATTTCCACGAGCTGTGATAAAGTACCATCCATTGACTGTGGTCTAGGTATGGTGGCAGCTTCTGAGGCATTTTAATTATGCCTTGACCATTAGCCTAAGTACATGTTTGTCATCTCAAGCGAATGAGATGACAAGACGTGTAATTAGATCAAAGATTTATAACGGACTAGATGATAAATAAAACATGTGGATATATTTTAAAGGTACCAAGAAGTTGCTCTCATTCGTCAGGGATATAATCTAATGGCAGTCACACTCAGCTGGAGGACATCTGCTGCAAAGCGGAAGAATATTAGGATATATTACAGAAAATAATCTTTTACTGGCCGGAGCTGGTGGCGGTATTTCCATTACAAACACTACGACAGTAACTGCGTATCAAGGAGGGAGTCGCACCAAGGTTAACATTACTGGAATCCTCGAATTGTTCAGTGTCAACACAGGGAGCTTTGAGTACGAATCTCACCACTGGAGTACAATCATATTTTATGAGGCTATTTTGTTTGGTCAGAGATTAGCAGCCATTCAAACGTTGAAGAAAACTTTATTGTTTCCGCTTAGCAACACATTCTTCCAACCACCGAAACAAGCAATTACAGATAGAACGTGAAATTAATTATACGAGATGTGAGAAATGGTATCCTGATACTGACCAGATGTGGAAAAAATACACAGTTCAGGGCATTTATTAAAGAAAACATTTCGCCACGAGTGGCTTCTTCAGAGATAACTAAGATAACTATGTATACTCGTTTCTTAGTTATCTCTGCATTAGTCTTGAAGAAGAAACTCGTAGCGAAACTTTTCCTTTAATAAATGTTCTGAACTGTACATAATGTCTTTTATACAACTGTGTTTGGATCCTTCTGCAACACCAGAAAGGTATCCTTATAATACAAAACTAACCCCATGTGTCTCAGTGATCTGAGAGAGGGAAATTTCCAGTAATCAAGACTCCTAGCGTCCTTGTTACTGCTGCTGCTGCTGTTGTTGTTGCTGGTGCTGCTGCTTTCCCACTGTTACTGCTACTGCTCCTACTCGCTGCTTACTCTAACGATTTTAAAAAACCCCGTACCTAATGACCCGAGAAAGATATCCCTGTAATAAAATATACAGCCTCCATCTCAGTGATCTATGTAACTTATCACCATAATCCCAAACCCAAGATCGTTATACCTCAAGGAACTGGGAAAAGGGATCCCCCTTAATTAAAAAAAACCCGCCCCCCACGTAAAGATCTGAGAAATTATCCCCTAGACCCCAAACTCGAGGCCCGTGTCTCTGTGAATCAAGAAAGATATCCCTGTAACCGAACACTGCATCTCCTGTAACCAACACTGCATCTCCCCGTAACCAACACTACATCTCCCCGTAACCGAACACTGCATCTCCTGTAACCGAAAACTTCTCCCTGTAACCCAACGCTGCATCTCCCCGTAACCGAAAGCCATCTCCCTGTAACCCAACGCTGCATCTCCCTGTAACCGAACACTGCATCTCCCTGTAACCCAACGCTGCATCTCCCTGTAACCAACACTGCATCTCCCAACCGAACACTACATCTCCCCGTAACCGAAAACTGCATCTCCCTGTCCAACACCATCTCCCCGTAACCCAACACCATCTCCCTGTAACCGAACACTGCATCTCCCCGTAACCGAACACTGCATCTCCCTGTAACCCAACGCTGCATCTCCCTGTAACCGAACGCTACATCTCCCCGTAACCGAACACTCATCTCCCCGTAACCGAACACTACATCTCCCTGTAACCGAACACTCATCTCCCCTTTTAAACCAACACTACATCTCCTTTAACCGAAAACTACATCTCCCCGTCCAACACTGCATCTCCCCGTAACCGCACTACATCTCCCTGTCCGAACCTGCATCTCCCCTTTTAAACCGCCTGCATCTCCTGTCCAACACTACATCTCCCTGAACCGAACACTGCATCTCCCCGTAACCAACACTGCATCTCCTTTCCAACACTACATCTCCCCGTAACCAACACTGCATCTCCCTGTAACCAACACTGCATCTCCCTGTAACCCAACGCTGCATCTCCTTTTAACCGAACACTACATCTCCCTGTAACCGAACACTACATCCCCCTGAAACCCAAACACTGTTTCCCTGTAACCAAACACTCCTCCCTGTAACCGAACACTGCTTCTCCTGTAACCAACCTGCATCCCCTTTTAACCAACCTGCATCTCCCTGTAACCGAAAAAACCCCCTGTAACCAAACCCTGCATCTCCCTGTAACCGAACACTGCATCCCCCTTTAACCGAAACTGCTTTCCCCCTGTAACCGACACTCATCTCCTGTAACCGAACACTACATCCCCCTGTAACCAACCTACATCCCCCTGTAACCGAACACTGCTTTCCCCCTGTAACCCAACTACACCCCCTGTAACCAACACTACTTTCCCTGTAACCGAACACTACATCTCCCTGTAACCAACGCTGCATCCCCCTGTAACCAACACTGCATCTCCCTGTAACCAACACTGCATCCCCCTGTAACCAACCTACATCTCCCTGTCCCAACACTACATCCCCCTGTAACCAACACTACATCCCCCTGTAACCCGACGCTGCATCCCCCTGTAACCGAACACTACATCCCCCTGTAACCAAACACTACATCCCCCTGTAACTGAACACTGCATCTCCTGTAACCAACACTGCATCTCCCTGAAACCCCAAACGCTACATCTCCCTGTAACCGAACACTACATCTCCCTGTAACCAAACCTGCATCCCCCTGAAACCCGAACACACATCTCCCTGTAACCGAACACTACATCTCCTGTCCCAAACGCTGCATCCCCTGAAACCCAAAAAGCTCCAAAAATATCATTCCCAAACTGAATCCATTTTTCCTCAGTGCCAAAAAACCCATGCCCGGGGGGTTTTAGAACCCCGATCTGGGTTTCTGATTTTTGACCGGGGGTTCTATCCTACCCGTGGTATGGTTTGCTTCAATCGAGCCAAAAATTTCGTGAGTCATACTTAAAAAATTCGTCCCGTAACTCAATAATTCATCTCTCTGTATCTAGTGATCCCAAAAAAATTTTGTTTATAAATGTTAACGATAAAAAAAACCAAAATATTCGAAAACTTTCGCAGATTTTTTCAAAATGTTGTTATTTATGTAACTCAACACAAAGTAATAATTTGAGTAAATTTTTATATATAAATTGTCTTTCTATGCAAAACTCTTCCTTACCATAAAAAAATGCTAAAAATACCGTGGAACAAACTCCCCAGTCCCCTATAGAAGCTAAAAAGTTGTGTAGTTTTAAAAAATTTGGGTTTGATAAATACATGAGTGGGTGTGGGGGGGGTGAGTTGAACCTGACTAGCGTGCTACTAGGTCTGATGCCCTGCTCTCTTCCTTGTGAATGGGACCTGACCTAACACCTTAAGCCATTGGCTTAAGCCGGTGTGTAATTTACCCGCTTCACATGGGCCTTGGCCTGCGGTGTTCCTTCTTCCTTATGTTCTTATTTTTAAAATTTTTATATTTAAAATAATTATTATTTCACTGAAACTATGAATTAATCCTTGTCCCAAAAGGATACTTATATCCATGCGTCATACTTATATCCATGACGTCAGTTCCCCACTCAATAAATACAGATAATTTTTCTCTATAAAGTACAGTACACTACAGAATAACCACCCGGTTAATTAACATGATAAAATTACTGTACAGAAAGTTCCTTTGTTATGCAAAGTATTTTTGGGACCATAAAATTAACTTACAAAATTATTTTTCAGCTAAATTATTTTATTGAAAAATATAGTTTGTAATCCTAGACATTTTATGTTATGTAACAATAAAGTTGATTTATGATGTTTTTAGATCTTGTGTAACGATGTTCTTTTTGGTGAAAAAAACTGGGAGAACATATTTTGGGTTTTTTGATTTATGGTTTAAATACATTGATAATATGAGAACATCAGTATGAAAGCCTTGGATCAAAAGATTTGCAATTAATAAATAGGGCTTTAATGTTACTAACCACCACATGACCATAACTACCACCACATGGGCATAACTACCACCCCATGATCATAACTACCACCACATGGTCATAACTACCACCACTGATCATAAACACCACCACATGATCATAACTACCACCACATGATCATAACTCCACCCATGATCAAACTAAACCCCATGATCTAATCCACCACAGTCAAAATCCACCACATGATCATAACTACCACCACATGATCATAACTACCCCACATGATCATAATCCACCACATATCATAACTAACCCCATGATCATAAACACCACCACATGATCATAACTACCCCCATGATCATAACTAAACCCCATGGTCATAACTACCACCACATGATCATAACTACCACCACTGGGATAACTACCACCACATGATCATAACTACCACCACATGGCAAAAAACCCCCATGATCATAACTACCACCACATGATCATAACTACCCCCACATGATCTCTCCACCACATGATCACCCACCCCATGATCATAAAAACCACCACATGATCATAACTACCCCACATGATCTAACACCACCACATGATCATAACTACCACCACATGATCTAACTACCACCCCAAGTCATAACTACCACCACATGATCATAACTACCACCACATGATCATAACTACCACCCATGATCATAACACCACCAGATCATAACTACCACCCGTCATAACTACCCCCACATGATCATAACTACCACCACGATCATAACTACCACCACATGATCATAAAAACCACCCCGATCATAACTACCACCACATGATCATAACTACCACCACATGATCATAACTACCAACACATGATCATAACTACCACATGATCATAAACACCACCACATGATCATAACTACCCCCCATGGCATAACTAAAACCCCATGATCAATACCACCACATGATCATAACTACCACCACATGATCATAACTAAAAATGATCATAAACACCACCACATGATCATAACTACCACCACATGATCATAACTCCACCACAGTCATAACTACCACCCCCGATCATAAAAACCACCACATGACTAACTACCACCACATGATCATAACTCCACCACATGATCATAACTACCACCACATGATCATAACACCACCCATGATCATAACTACCACCACATGTCATAACTACCACCACAGTCATAACTACCACCACATTATCATAAAAACCACCACATGATCATAACTACCACCACCCGGGGCATAACTACCCCCATTCATAACTACCACCACATGATCATAACTACCACCACATGATCTAACTACCACCACATGACTAAATACCACCACATGATCATAACACCACCACATGATCATAACTACCACCACAGATCATAACTACCACCACATGTCTAACTACCACCACATGATCAAAAAACCACCACAGTCATAACACCACCACAAGATCATAACTACCACCACATGATCATAACTAAACCCCATGATCATAACTACCACCACATGATCATAAAAACCACCACATGATCATAACTCCCCCACATGATCATAACTACCACCACATGATCATAACTACCACCCCCGATCATAAAAACCACCACATGATCATAACTACCACCCCATGTCATAACTCCACCACATGAAAAACTACCACCACATGATCTCTACCCCCACATGATCATAAAAACCACCACATGATCATAACTACCACCACATGTCATAACTACCACCACAATCATAACTACCACCACATGATCATAAAAACCACCACATGATCATAACTACCCCCCATGGTCATAACTACCACCACATGATCATAACTACCACCACATGATCATAACTACCACCACATGATCATAACTACCACCACATGATCATAACTAAACCCCATGTCATAACACCACCACATGATCATAACTCCACCACATGATCAAAATACCCCACATGATCATAACTACCCCCATGATCATAAACACCACCACATGATTTAACACCACCACAAGTCATAATACCACCACATGATCATAACTACCACCACATGATCATAACTACCACCACGATCTAAAAACCCCCACATGTCATAACTACCACCCCATGATCATAACTACCACCCATATCTAACTACCACCCCATATCATAAAAACCACCCCAGTCATAACACCACCACATGTCATAATAAACCCCATGATCATAACTACCACCACATGTCATAATTTTCCACCACATATCATAACTACCACCACATGATCTAACTACCACCCAGATCAAACTACCACCCATGATCATAACTACCACCACATGATATAACTACCACCACATGATCATAAAAACCCCACATGTCATAACTACCCCACATGGTCATAACACCACCACATGTCATAACTACCACCACATGATCATAACTACCACCACATGATCATAACACCACCACATGATCATAACTACCCCACATGATCTAACTACCACCACATGATCATAAACTACCACCAACATAACACCACCACATGATCATAACACCACCACATGATCATAAAAACCACCACATTATCTAACTACCACCACATGATCCCTAACTACCACCACATGATCATAACTACCACCACATGTCATAAACACCACCACATGATCATAACTACCACCACATGGTCATAACTAAACCCCAATTTTAAACTCCCCCACATGATCATAACTACCACCACATGATCATAACACCCCACATGATCATAACTACCCACATGATCAAATACCACCACATGATCATAACTACCCCACATGATCATAACTACCACCACATGATCATAACTACCACCACATGGTCATAACTACCACCACATGATCATAAAAACCACCCATGGTCTAACTACCACCCATGTCATAACTACCACCACATGATATAACTACCACCCATGATCATAATACCACCACATGATCATAACTACCACCACATGATCATAACTACCACCACATGATCAAACCCCCCACATGATCTAACTCACCACATGATCATAAAAACCCCCACATGATCATAATACCCCCACATGTCATAACTACCACCACATGATCATAACACCACCACATGTCATAATACCACCACGATATAACTACCACCACATGATCTTACCACCACATGATCAAACTACCACCACATATCATAAAAACCACCACATGATCAAACTACCACCACATGATCTAACTACCACCACATGTCATAACTACCACCACATGATCCTTTAAATACCACCACATGGTCATAAAACCACCACATGATCATAACTACCACCCCATGGTCATAACTAAACCCCATTATCATAACTACCACCACATGATCATAACTACCACATGATCATAACTCCACCACATGATCATAACTCCCCCACAGTCATAACTACCACCACTGATCATACCCACCACCACAGTCATAACTACCACCACATGATCATAACACCACCACATGATCATAACTAAACCCCATGATCATAAACACCACCACATGATCATAACTACCACCCCTGGTCTCCCAAAAACCCTGAATAACTACCCCATGATCATAACACCACCAATCATAACACCACCCCTGATCATAACACCACCACATGACCCAAATCCACCCATGATCATAACACCACCACAGTCATAACTACCACCACAGTCATAACTACCACCACATGGTCATAACTACCACCACATGATCATAACTACCCCCAGTCAACTACCACCACAGTCATAACTACCACCACATGATCATAACTACCACCCATGATCATAACTACCACCACATGGTCATAATCCCCCGAAAAAACCACATGATCATAACTACCACCACATATCATAACTACCACCACATGATCATAACTAAACCCCATGATCATAACTACCCCACATGGTCTCTACCACCACAGTCATAACTACCACCACATGTCATAATACCACCACATGATCCACCACCACATGTCATAACTACCACCACATGATCATAACTACCACCACATGTCATAACTACCACCCATGATCATAACTCCACCACATGATCATAACTACCACCACATGATCATAACTACCACCACAGTCAAAACACCACCACATATCATAACTAAACCCCATGATCATAACACCACCACTGATCATAACTACCACCACATGATCAAAACCCCCCACATAATAACTACCACCACAGTCTAAACACCACCCATGAATAACACCACCACAGATCATAAAAACCACCACATGACATAACACCCCCCACATGATCAAAACAACCACATGAATAACTACCACCACATGTCATAAAAACCACCACATGATCCCAAAAACCACCACATGTCATAACACCACCACATGACCCTAACACCACCACATGATCATAAACACCCATGACATAACACCACCACATTCTAAAAACCACCACATGATCATAAAAACCACCACATAAACATAAACACCACCCCATAAACATAAAAACCACCCCAATCATAAAAACCACCCCATTATAAACACCAACACATAAACATAAACACCAAAAAACCAAAAAAATTAAAAAAAGATAATAAACAAAACCCCGATCAAAACAAACAAACAAAAAACAAAATTTTATTTCATTAATATTAATGATATTTTTAGTTAAATAAAGAGTTAAAAACACATGAGGAAAGGGCATTATTTTGATTGTCAAATTTAAAAATTTATTTATTTACTGTTAAATATTTGATTGTTCAAATTACAAATGATGATATTACAATGTTAAAATTTTTTGATTTTTTTAAAAAAATTGAGATATTAAGAAAATAAATTTGATTTTCAAATTACAATATGATGTTTAAAAATAAAAGGTTTGGAGGGTTAATATTTAAAAATTTAGATTACTTAAGGAAATAAATTGGGGCTTTTTGAAAGAATTTACAGTTGATTATTTGTTTAGTGTGGTGGGGTTTTTTAGAAACCTTAAATTGATTTTCAGAAAGGTTATTTAGTATTTATGGAAGAACAATTTGGGGCCCCTTTTGAGAAAAATTTTTAATAGGTTGAAAGGCTGGGGATTGTAT
>WNWK01057409.1:0-10746 GCA_009830355.1 Cherax destructor
CATGCTTCACCCCTATAAGAGCGTTGGATAACTATACTCCCTCTTCCCCCCTCTTTCTTCCATGTTCTTTGTCTCCAAAACCCCCAAAGTCTCCACTCCCCCTTTTCCCCTCATCAATTCTATGATTCACCTCATCCTTCATAGCCCCACCCCCGACATCCCCCACCCCCAAATATCTAAAAATTCACCTCCTCCATACTCTCTCCCCCAATCTGATACCCAATCTTTCGTCCCCTTTTTTTTGTTAT
This sequence comes from Cherax destructor, assembly GCA_009830355.1. Taxonomy (NCBI): domain Eukaryota; kingdom Metazoa; phylum Arthropoda; class Malacostraca; order Decapoda; family Parastacidae; genus Cherax; species Cherax destructor. The sequence continues at coordinate 249 of WNWK01057409.1, forward strand.
CCTCCCCCTTCTTTTCCCCCTATTTCACTTTCAATTTTTTTTTTTTCCCCCTAAATTCCCCCACCAACCTCTGCAGCTTTTTAGAATCCCCAAAAAAGCACAGTGTCATCAGCAAAAACAACTGTGACAACCCCCTTTTGTTTGCTTCTTTATCTTTTAGCCCAACACCTCTTGCCAAGACCCTCGCATTCACTTCTCTTAAAACCCCATCTTAAATATTGAACAACCACAGTGACATCAATCCTTGTCTAAGGCCCATTTTGGGAAGCCCCTTCCCCCTACACACTCTAACCTGAGCCTCCTATCCTCATAAAAACTCTTCCTGCTTTAAAAATAACCTTCCTCCTATTCCCTACACCTGCAACATCTCCCCTTTTTCCCCCTATCTACCCCATCATCCCTTTTTTCCCAAAACCATAAATGCCAAAAAAACATCTTTACCCTTATCCAAATACTGTTCACCTATATGTTTCACTGTAAACACTTGGTCTACACCCCCTCCTTTCCTAAACCCCCCCTTTTTCATCTGCTATCCTGCTTTCTGTTTTTCTCTTAATTTTTCAATAAAAATCTCCATAACTTTACCAGGTACCTCAACAGACTTATTTAAATTTTTTTCACTCTTTTTGTCCCCCTTTTCCTTTTAAAAAAAGGGAAAAATACACGCTCTCAATCCCTAGGTACCTTACCCTCTTCCATACTTTTAAAATTAAAAAAAAAACCCCAAACCCCCAAAAAATACCCCCCCTGCTTTTAACATTTCTATCTTTTTCCCATCAACCCCCGCTCCCCTTCCCCCCTTTTATTCTACCCACTGCCCCCACGAACCCCACCCCCAAAATGGCTTTCCCCCACTCCTACGGGTGTTATTCCCCTTTTGCCCTACCCGAAACCGCTTCCCTGTCTTCATCAACATTTAACAAATCCTCAAAATATTCTCTCCATTTCCCAAAAACCTCTAACTCTCCATTTAATAACTCTCCTCTCCCCATTTTTAACTGTCAAATCCCTTTTTTTTTCTGGGGGTTTCCCCAACATTAATTCATTCCAAAATTTTTTATTTTCAACAAAATTTGCTGATAACATTTACCCCTCTCTCATCTGCTCTCTTTTTTTGCTTCACCACTCTTTTTTAAACCCTCTTTTTTTTTCCATATACTCTTCCCCCCCTTATCACTTCTACTTTGTAAAAACCTCTCTTTCTTTTTCTCCTTCTCTCTCTTTACATCCCCTTCCCCAAGCTCCTCTTCCCCTCCTGCCCCCTTTCCTTTTTAACCATTTGCTGAACACTCTAACCCTTTTTTTTTTAAAACTACCCCATACATTTGACCCCCTTCCTACACTCTCCTGCCCTCTATCCTCCCAAAAGTTGTTTATATCTTACCCTAACTGCCTCCTCTTTTGTTTTAAATTCACCTCTCTTTTCTTACTGATTCTATTTTCCTTGTATCCCATCTACCTTTTACTCCCACTGTGGGGTATAACAAAAAAATGATCTGATATATCTGGCCCCCTATAAACATGTACACCCTGAAGTCTACTCAACAGTCTTTTATCTACCAATACATAGTCCAACAAACTACTGTCATTACGCCCTACATCATATCTTGTATACTTATTTATCCTCTTTTTCTTAAAATATGTATTACCTATAACTAAACCCCTTTCTATACAAAAGTTCAATCAAAGGGCTCCCATTATCATTTACCCTGGCACCCCAAACTTACCTACTACACCCTCTCTGCATGTTTCTCCCACTTTAGCATTTAGGTCCCCTACCACAATTATCTCTCATTTGGTTCAAAAGTTCCTATACATTCGCTTAACATCTCCCAAAATCTCTCTCTCTCCTCTACCTCCTCTCTTCTCCAGGTGCATACACGCTTATTATGACCCACTTTTCGCATCCGACCCTTATTTTAATCCACATAATCCTTGAATTTACACATTTATATTCCCTCTTTTCCTTCCATAACTGATCCTTCAACATTATTGCTACCCTTCCTTAGCTCTAACTCTCTCAGATACTCCTGACTTAATCCCATTTATTTCTCCCCACTGAAACTCGCCTACCCTTCAGCTTTGTTTCGCTTAGGGCCAGGACATCCAACTTCTTTTCATTCATAACATCGGCAATCATCTCTTTCTTATCATCCGCACTACGTCCACGCACATTCAGACACCCCAATTTTAAAAAGTTTTCTTCTTCTCGTTTTTAGTAGATTTGTACAGGAGAAGGGTTACTAGCCCATTGCTCCCGGCATCTTATGCCTCATACGACACGCATGGCTTCGGAGGAAAGATTCTTTTCCACTTCCCCATGGACAATAGAGAAAATAAAAAGAACAAGAGCTATTAAGAAAAAGAAGAAAAACCTAGATGTGTGTATGTATTATATGCATGTGTATGCCAGTGTAGTGTGACCTAAAGTGTAAGTAGAAGTAGCTAGATATACCTGTTATCCAGCGTGTTTATGAGACAAAAAAAAGACACCAGCAACCCCTACCATCATGTAAAACAGTTTCAGGTTTCTGTTTCACAGTCACCTGGCAGGACGGTAGTACCTCCTGGGTGGTTGCTGTCTACCAACCTACTACCTTATTCAGCTATCTAATAATACACTAGTTTTTACTTACTGTATCTAAATACAACTTTCTAATGCAACATTAAAACTAAAGAATTAAGAGGAATTTGAAAATTACTTAAAGCATGCATTTCATTATCAATTATTAACTTGATTTTTTAAATACAGTGGACCCCCGATTTACGTTATGCTCCAACTCAAACAATTATGTAAGTGTATTTTTGTAAGTGCTTTTGTAAGTGTATCTTTGGGGTCTAAAAGGACTAATCTAATTTACATTATTCCTTATGGGAACAAATTCGTTTGGTAACGGCACTTGAACAGCATTCTGAAATGAAATAATGACGTAATCCTGGGGTTCACTGTACATTGTACTGTATATTTATGAGTAACCATTTTTTTCATTATTATTTCTAAAGTTTCTTGAGGCCCTGTAAAACTTCAGAGAACTCTAACAAAAAATAAAATTCCAACAATTTTTTAAGTACGTATCAGGTAAATCACAAAGAACCTTCAAACACATAAGTGATAGGCAAGGTGCAATTCTATTATAAAATAAATAGGTCACTTGAGATTCTGAAATATAAAAAACTAAAATTATAAATCACTCACCTCTGAGGTCAAACCATCATCATTCCTGATATTTTTAAGAGCTTCAATGATGGTCTCTCTCATAAATGCAGATCTTGGACTACCTTCATCATCTTTATTGATGGGAACCTCCTCAGGGTTAGAGGCATCGGAAACAGTCATTCCAGTAACACTCTTGTGTTCTGACTTCTGCAGTCTCTACAGACTGTAGATATTCTGACCCATCATCATCATCCAGAAGCTTTGCTTCTTTCAATCCTGTTTGGAGGTTCATCCGTATATGGAGACCTGGGAGTACCACGTGATCTGTGAAAAGAGTAATGAAAAATACAATTAAAACATTGTAATTTGGCAATGTCAAAAAAATAATTTTTTTAGGGAAAGCCACTCGTTACAAATTTATTTGAAATAGGAATTCTTTAAAAATTTTAGTACTTTTAAGTGGTGCAACTATTTACACAGTTAACACTAAGCTTCTCCACGGGAAAATGAAGAAGAATCCTTCCTCTAAGCCATGAGTGTCGAGGCAACTAAAAAGACAGGAGCAAGGAGCTAGTAACTCCTGCATAAATTACTAAATGTAAAATTAAAATTTTTTCTTTTTCTTTTGGGTCACCATGCCTTGGTGGAAGATGGCTGGCGTCAAAAACAAAAGGTGTAAATATGTAATGCAAGAAAATAATGGCATCTGTAGTAAAATGTTGCACACATTTAAACAGCTCTAAAATTAGGCTACAGAATGCCATCTACAGCACAAAATTATTATACTGTATAATAGGAACAAAGGGGTTGAGGAAACTAAGGAAATATTCTAGGCCCTTGGGCTCTAGACACAAAAGAGGAGAGATTAAATTAAGAGTACAGTGGACCCCCGGTGTTCGTGATGCTCCAAACTCAAACAATCATGTAAGTGTATTTTTGTAAGTGCTTTTGTAAGTGTATATTTGGGGGTCTAAAAGAACTTGTCTAATTTACATTATTCCTTATGGGAACAAATTCGTTTGGTAACAGCACTTGAACAGCATTCTGGAATGAATAAATCACGAACACCGGGGGTCCACTGTATTATAAAATATTTAATCAAGCAACAATATTTAAGTGAAACTAATTTCATATAGATCATTGCTGCAAACTTGCTGATACGTACTCATTATGTTTAATGTGTTTTTTTTTTTTAACACTCTGGCCATCTCCCACCAAGGCAGGGTGACCCGAAAAAGAAACATTTTCACCATCATTTACATTATCACTGTCTTGCCAGAGGCGCACAGATACGGCAGTTTAGACATATACATGAAAAAATGCAGTAATACACTACTGTATAGTACATATATATGAAGTTATAGTTCTAGTATGAGACCTTTGAATATAAAATAGATAACACACTTTAACAAAGTCAATCAAGTTTAATAAAACCATCTAATTGGTCTCAAGTGCATTCCTTAATAGCAACTTCCTGCAATAATAAATGTAGATGTGCTGGGTGTATAGACTAAATTGGCATCTTTATTAAGAATTACGTACTCTGTGATATACTGTACTTTATTATGGCATCCAAAGCATCATTCATATTGAAAAATGAGTCCCAGCCTTCTCTTCCCCAATGAGGATGAAAAAACTATATTTCAACACTTCCCAGGGATTATGACTTGCTCTTGGAAGTATGGTGATCTCCAGTCTATATTCTATGTGAGAAGTATAAGAACTCTGCACACAAAATATATATGTAGTTATAACATTTTTCCTACTTGACATGCGTGTACAAAAAATAAAATTAAGAAAAACTCACCAGGCTTTATAACTTGCCATTCTCTGGTAGGAATAAATATTTTGCTCATGTCACTAGACTTCTCCGATTCAAAGTTTTCAACAGTTACTTCATTATCTTGGTCATGATCATAATCTGCCTCCACCACTGCCAACTGACTGTCTTGACTCCGTGTGTCTGCTATCAATAACACCATTCCAACTACCATCAGTAGCATCCTTATCATCCACTTCATTTTTGCGTCTAAGAACTGTACACAATAAATGAGGAATAAGCTACATTGAAGAACTTAATGTCATAATTATGAAATGTACAGTACATGGTAAATTCTCAAATTTTATTAATTACATATTTCAGTAGCTAAACTGTTTCACTTTTTATATGATAATACAGGTTTCAAAATTACACACATACTGTACTAGCAATATGTAAACCATTGAATCATATTATTTGGCAGTTATAAATAAGTATAAATACATTTAACAGAAGAATGAACAATTTAAATAAAGATTAAAATTTTTTAAACTTCAGAATTGTGTGATTTAGAATAAATGTGAGATGCAGTGTGTAATAAATATGGTAGAGGTTCTCGCCAAGGGACAACCTGAATATCAGTGCACTGAAAAATTCCAAAGTACGTGTATCTAACGGGTCCCAGCAAATGTAGCAGGGAGAAGGCCAAGGAGTAAACCTGGCAGCCATACACCAAGTACAGTGGTACCCCGAGTTTCGGCCATAATTCGTTCCAGAAGGCTGTTCGAGTGCCGTACCGAACGAATTTGTTCCCATAAGGAATAATGTAAATTAGATTAGTCCGTTTCAGACCCCCAAAAATACACTTACAAAAGCACTTGCAATAATACACTTACATAATTGTTCGAGTTGGGAGCTGTCTGAAACTCGGGGTACCACTGTACTTTGACCTCAAGAGTTAAAAACAGGTACGTTAGTGGTAGCTGTGGCAGTGTCCACCATAAGACCAAGGACTACCACAATGTTCCCAGGACTGCATGTCATGGCTACTTTTTGCAGGACTTGATTTTTCCTGACTAATAAACCAACACTACAACCTTGAGCATCACAAAGTTGCAAACAGGTGGAGCATGGTCTAATGATCCACTCCCCACATACTATGTGAAAGTACCTTCAGAATACATTATATTATTTATTATAGCACTGCACCTACAATGCATCCATTTTTATCTTTATAAAGATGGGGAGCCCATGCCAAGGCCAGACTGATGACTAACCCCAGAAGTGTCACCTTGTGTTTACAAGGCAGAGCTCAATATTATATATCACAGTGAGGAACAGGCTACTGTGTATAGAACCAGGTGAAATGAATGGCTACTGTCTTCTGTGTCAAACCTTTTGCAAAACAGTGAGAAATGAATAGTATAAGACTATAGCTACCTTAATTACATGGTATGAATACAATCCTCATCTATGTTAAGATGTTCTCTTATCTATTCATAAAAAACAGGTCAAAGTCATTGGTCCAGCAACTGACTGCCCAAACATACAGTACACAGCTACTGAATCAACAACCATGAGAATAACACTGCATTGCCATAAGTGTTGAGGCCATTTATTTTAATTTGCTTAGTGATTAAACATGCTTTCACAGGCTTGACACTAGAATTGCATTACAAGTGGAACAAACTAACAAGTAGTGTCTGTGAAGCTAACACACTGACTGGTATTAGATATAGGTTGGAAAATGTATGAACGAGAAGGGCTGGGTTTGATGACCTGTATTATTTTCTAAAATATAAAAAACACTGGAATCTCAGTGGGCCACCAGCAGCAACAGCCTTGTTGACTATGGAAGTACCAGCCAAGCCTGGCATAGGGCTGAGCTGAGGGAGTATGAAAACTATCAAAACTTAAAGATGTATCAAAAGGGATATTGGTTATTCATCACAGCAGTTTATTTTCAATAATGGGTGAGCAACACAAATGAACACAATGGTGAGAGATCTCTAGCACTGCATTACACAAGCCTATATAAAAAAAAATAGGCTGCTAGGCCCAAAAAAAAAAGGTCAATATTCGGTTTCTTTTTGGGTTAGAATTCTGGCAATATTTTATAATTTAAAGCACAAAAATGATCCATACTACAGGAAAATTAATTATCACTTGGGTAATTTTTTTTTAGGAAATATTTGGCACACTAATATGTATTTAGCTTATTGATAGCATATTATGTACATTCCCTAGTATTAAGCAGGTTGTGCAATGGAAAATTATAGTCTGGGCAAATAGGAATAAAGCTTTTTTCTTTGGCAACTGAATTTAATGTTAGCTAATCTAGACCAGGAGTCTAGTTAAATTCTTGGTTAGGAAGCTATGTTAGGTTAGCTTTTGTTCCCCGAAAAAACATTTTCCCCATTAGCACAAAATATCTGGAGTTTACCTGGAGAGAGTTCCGGGGGTCAACGACCCCACGGGCCGGTCTGTGACCAGGCCTCATGGTGGATCAGGGCCTGATCAAACAGGCTGTTACTGCTGGCCGTACGCAATCCAACGTACGAACCACAGCCCGGCTGGTCAGGTACCGACTTTAGGTGCCTGTCCAGTGCCTGCTTGAAGACAGACAGGGGTCTAGTGTATTGGTAATCATCCTTATGAATGCTGGGAGGCAGTTGAACAGTCTTGGGCCCCTGACACTTGTTGTGTTGTCTCTTAACGTGCTAGTGGCGCCCCTGCTTTTCATTGGGAGGATGTTGCATCGTCTGCCGAGTCTTGCTTTCATAGGGAGTGATTTTCGTGTGCAAGTTTGGTACTAGTCCCTCTAGGATTTTCCAAGTGTATATAATCATGTATCTCTCCCGCCTGCGTTCTAGGGAGTACAGGTTTAGGAACTTCAAGCGTTCCCAGTAATTGAGGTATTTTATCGCAGTTATGAGTGCCGTGAAGGTTCTCGTCAGCAATTTCACCTGCCTTGAAAGGTGCTGTTAGTGCAGCAATATTCTAGCCTAGATAGAACAAGCGACCTGAAGAGTGTCATCATGGGCTTGGCGTCCCTGGTTTTGAAGGTTCTCATTATCCATCCTGTCATTTTTCTAGCAGATGTGATTGTTACAATGTTATGGTCCTTGAAGGCGAGATCCTCTGACATGATCACTCCCAGGTCTTTGACGTTAGTTTTTTGCTCTATTGTGTGGTTGGAATTTGTTTTATACTCCGATGAAATTTTAATTTCCTCACATTTTCCATATCGGAGTAACTGAAATTTCTCATCATTGAACTTCATATTGTTTTCTGCAGCCCATTTAAACATTTGGTTGATGTCCGCCTGGAGCCTTGCAGTGTCTTCAATGGAGGACACTGTCATGCAGATTCGGGTGTCATCTGCAAAGGAAGTCATGGCAATGTCGCTTATATCCCTGTCTATGTCCGATATGAGGATGAGGAACAAGATGGGAGCGAGTACTGTGTCTTGTGGAACAGAGCTTTTCACTGTAGCCGCCTCAGACTTTACTCTGTTGACTACTACTCTGTGTTCTATTTGTTAGGAAATTATAGATCCATCTACCAACTTTTCTTGTTATTCCTTTATCACGCATTTTGTGTGCTATTACACCATGGTCACACTTGTAATATACACAGACTTTGCAAAAGCCTTTGACATCTGCATTCTGTTTGTCTTCTAGAGCATCCAGGACCTTGTCATAGTGGTCCAGTAGTTGGGACAGACAGGAGCAACCTGCTCTAAACCCATGCTGCCCTGGGTTGTGTAACTGATGGGTATCTAGATGAGTGGCGATCTTGCTTCTTAGAACCCTTTCAAAGATTTTTATGATATGGGACGTTAGCACTATTGGTCTGTAGTTCTTTGCTATTGCTTTACTGCCCCCTTTGTGGAGTGGGGCTATGTCTGTTGTTTTAGTAACTGTGGGACGACCCCAGTGTCCATACTTCCTCTCCATAGAATGTTAAAAGCACGTGATGGGGGCTTCTTGCAGTTCTTGATGAACACGGAGTTCCATGAGTCTGGGCCTGGAGCAGAGTGCATGGGCATGTCATTTATCGCCTTTTCGAAGTCATTTGGGGTCAGGATAATATCAGATAGGTGTGTGTCTACCAAATTTTGTCTCTCATAAAAAATTCCTTTAGGTCTTCGACTCTCATTCTGGTTAGCGGCTTGCTAAAAACCAAGTCATACTGGGACTTTAGTAGCTCACATTTACTTGTTGTCATCTGTGTAGGACCCATCCCGTTTAAGTAGGGGCCCAATACTAGATGTTGTTCTCGACTTTGATTTGGCATATGAAAAGAAATACTTTGGGTTTCTTTCAATTTCATTTATGGCTTTTAGTTCTTCCTGCATTTCTCGACTCCTGTAAGATTCCTTTAGCTTTAGTTCGATGTTTGCTATTTCTCTGACCAGTGTCTCCCTTTGTATTTCAGATACATTGGCCTCTTGTAGCCGCTCTGTTATTCTTTGCCTTCGCCTGTATGTATAGGGAGTGCCTTTCTCTTTCTAGTTTACATCTTCTCCTCCTTTTCCTTAAGGGAATACATATGCCTTGAGCATACCTCAAGTGCCACAGAGTTAATTTGGTGTAGATATAGGTTAGGATCCGTGTTGCTTGCACTATTTTCCCAGTTTATATAATTTAGGACTTGGTTTACTTGGTCCCACTTTATGTTTTTGTTATTGAAGTTGAATTTGGTGAGGGCTCTCTCGCAACTGATCACATTTTGTCGGTCTGGGGCCCCCCGCATACATGTCTGGACCTCTATTTTGTGATCTGAGTACAGTATATTGTTTTTGATATGATGACATTTCGTATCAGATCATCATTGTTAGTGAAGATGAGGTCCAGCGTATTCTCCAATCTTGTAGGCTCTATTATTTGCTGGTTTAAGGTGAATTTGGTGCAGAGATTTAAAAGCTCGTGTGTGCAAGTTTTCATCTGAGCTGCCTCCTGGTGTTATCTCTGCTACAACATTATTTGCTATAGTATTCCTCCATTTTAGGTGCCTTAGGTTGAAATCCCCCAGGAACAAGATGTTGGGGGCAGGAGCTGGAAGGTTTTCCAAATAGTGGTCAATTTTCAGAAGCTACCTCTATCATTCTAATATTTCACGTCTTTCATAACTGAACTGCACAACACATTAGAAAAATACCTTCATTCGCTGCCCAGCTGTGGTGGAGGAAGGTTGTTTCCGATCTGACCTCTAGTGGGAGCTACTAGCAGTTTCATTGGACAGTAATGGCTGTTCAGTATCGGCGACGGATTAACACAGTATGTGTGGAATTCATCAGAGGTGCCGTATATCCGTCTAATGCGGCAGTGATGTTGCCTGCAGTGTTGAGAGACACATTTGGATTGGATAACAATGACATTTACGGTATTGCACTGAATGGAAGTGTGAGAGTTTTTGTCAAGCTGATTTCGACGACAGTGTATGAGCGATTGGTGGATAAATATGAGGGCGTCAGCCTCACAGTGAATTCATCAGTGGAAGTAAAGTTAAAGGACGTTTCAAGGCAATATACGTACGTGCGTCTTCGTAATTTACCGTTCGAAGCTGATGAACGTGAT
>WNWK01057410.1:0-10746 GCA_009830355.1 Cherax destructor
TTAATGAATGTAGTGAATATTTGATTAATGAATGTAGTGAAGATTGGATTAATGAATGTAGTGAAGATTGGAATAATGAATGTAGTGAAGATTGGAATAATGAGTGTAGTGAAAGATAAGGTAAATGAGTGATGTGTAGTGTAGTGTAAATATGGTAGATGAATGATGTGTACTGAATATAAGATAGTTGTGTAACGTGGAAGACGACTCAGTGTAGTGTGGAAGACAACGACTCAGTGTAGCGTGGAAGACAACGACTCAGTGTAGCGTGGAAGACAACGACTCAGTGTAGCGTGGAAGACGACTCAGTGTAGCGTGGAAGACAACGACTCAGTGTAGTGTGGAAGACAACGACTCAGTGTAGCGTGGAAGACAACGACTCAGTGTAGCGTGGAAGACGACTCAGTGTAGCGTGGAAGACAACGACTCAGTGTAGCGTGGAAGACAACGACTCAGTGTAGCGTGGAAGACAACGACTCAGTGTAGCGTGGAAGACAATGACTCAGTGTAGCGTGGAAGACAACGACTCAGTGTAGCGTGGAAAACGACTCAGTGTAGCGTGGAAGACGACTCAGTGTAGCGTGGAAGACAACGACTCAGTGTAGCGTGGAAGACAACGACTCAGTGTAGCGTGGAAGACAACGACTCAGTGTAGCGTGGAAAACGACTCAGTGTAGCGTGGAAAACGACTCAGTGTAGCGTGGAAGACGACTCAGTGTAGCGTGGAAGACAACGACTCAGTGTAGCGTGGAAGACAACGACTCAGTGTAGCGTGGAAAACGACTCAGTGTAGCGTGGAAAACGACTCAGTGTAGCGTGGAAGACGACTCAGTGTAGCGTGGAAGACAACGACTCAGTGTAGCGTGGAAGACAACGACTCAGTGTAGCGTGGAAGACAACGACTCAGTGTAGCGTGGAAGACAACGACTCAGTGTAGCGTGGAAGACAACGACTCAGTACAAGGAGACACAGCTGGAGGGGGAGGAAGAAATTCCTGGAAAAATTAGTCAAAATTTTTTGGAAAAAAAATGTTTTCTTATAGAAAAATAGTGAATAATTCTGGCAACATGTTGATGCAATCAGCATGTTCTCGTTGTCTTTAAGAGGACATGATGCAAATTCGTGTTTTATTTCTTTTTTTTTTATTCAAAAAATTACGAGTTTTGTGATTGTTTCATTTCGAAATACACAACATGGCATCGTCTATCGACATGGAATCTATATGTCGCCTGTGGGCCGCCCTCAAGAGTGGCTGCCCTCAAGAGTGGCTGCCCTCAAGAGTGGCTGCCCTCAAGAGTGGCTGCCCTCAAGAGTGGCTGCCCTCAAGAGTGGCAGATCGTTCTCTAGCGATGTCTGGCGCGCGGTGTCCAGATTAGATTTTACCACCGAAGTGGCTAGTTTATTGTGCACCCCATATCCATCCTGTGGACGGTAGCGCAAGAGAATATGGATACACAAAAGGCCTAGGCACTAGGCCCCAAAGGGGTTAACAATTGTACATTTGGGTTTATATCTACATTTCAATTATCTGTTACAAGCAGGTATCTTATTTCATGAATAAGATATCTTGACATGTCACATAGGTTATTATATTGTTTATCTCTATATTCCTCAATAAGTGCACACTTAAGCACATAGTGTTCAAGACAGTGACCATATGCCTGATCACATAATTTGCATTTAGTTTGATCATCATCTGTGTCTCCCAAACTGTCAGAAGTACCTTTAGCCAAGCCTAAGCCTGGCCACTACAACATCAGTCAGTCTGTTCACATTGCAAGTTGCTCCACAAACACGCCCATCTGTGCTCGCATTATCATGAGCACAGATAGGCACGTTCATGGAAATTAATTTGGATTTATATCTACAGTTCACTTATCTGTTACAAGCAAATTTAGGAAATTTGCTTAGAATAAGTGGTATCCTACCTTCACTAATAAGATATCTTGACATGTCACATAGTTTATTATACTGTCTATCTCTATATTCCTCAATAAGTGGACAATTCAGCACATAGTGTTCAAGACAGTGACCATATGCCTGATCACATAATTTGCATTTAGTTTGATCATCATCTGTGTATCTCCCAAACTGCCAGAAGTACTTGTAGCCAAGCCGAAGCCTGGCCACTACAACATCAGTCAGTCTGTTCACATTGCAAGTTGCTCCATAAACATACTTATCTACATTCATGTTATCATAGTGGGTTATAGATCTACTCAGGCTTCTAACTGCATTCCTATAGCTATCATTTTCATTATTTATTTCTCTCCTAATATTATTCCTAATGCTTGACACAGATATACCAAAGTTATATTCTACATTCTCCTTATGGGTGCTCTTCTTGGCTAACATATCAACTTTATCATGAAGGAGTAATCCAATGTGTGACGGAATCCATAGCAAATGTACTTTAATTTCTTTGTCCATGATTTTTGAGTATCTATACCTGGCTTCTCCAATGAGCATGCTGTTAGAGTCATTATATGAGTCAAGAGCCTTCAATGATGACATAGAATCAGTAATGATGATAGAGTCAAGCTCAGTGTCATAAGTTAGCTTTAGTGCCATAAGGATTGCAAACAATTCAGTTTGCAGTGTAGACGCCCAGTTGTTAATTCTTATGCCTAGTTCAAAAAAAATTATTATTGTTCTTAACTAGGGAGGTGGCAACCAGAGCAGATGCAGCCCTGCCAGAAGACTCCTGTTTAGATCCATCAGTGTATATAACTTGAGATAACTTATTACTACCAGCTAGGCGATAAATTTCTTCTTGAGCAGTTGCTTTAACAAGTGATTTAAGGAAGGGATTACTAGCAATGAACTTCTTGGGAGGGACTTGCAGGTATGTGATATTAAATGAACACATCTTCCATGGAGGGGTGAAATGCTCTTGTTGCCTACAGTGATACAATTCATGCAGGTTGTAAAACTTAATGTAATTGCATGTTTTCACAATCCATTTAGATCTGTGAGTATTTACTTCTAGACATTTAGTAAGATTCATTGTGACAGTGTCTGGTTCATTTCTTAACATTCTAATACCAAGTACAGTGTTAATCTCAACAATCCTATCACTGATACTAGTAATACCAAGCTCCTTCCTCATATTAAGAACCTTTGTAGATTTGGGACAGCCAAGAATAATTCTGAGAGCTTCATTTTGCATTAACTCCAAGGGTCGGAGAGAACTTTCTCGAGCTAATATCAACATGGGAGCAGCATAATCAATTAAGGACCTAATATAGGCTATGTACATCATTCTCGCGATTCTCACATTAGCACCATAGTTGGGGTTGTAGCCAGCAACAGCTTTAAGAGCATTTAGTCTATCTTTGCATTTTTTATTTAGTTGTGGTATAGTAGATTTGGTAAAGGGTACATCTACACCAAGATATCTGTAAGTTTTAACGTAGCTAATGTTTTCACCCTGCAAATAGATGGGTGGGGGATGTCGTTTGCTTGTTAATATCTTTGTTTTAGAGGAAGATATTATGAGGCCTAGTCGATTACAAATTGCTTGAACTTCATTAAGAACGGAACTCCTCTTTTTATGCCCTGTTGTATGGATCATGATGTCATCAGCATAGCTTATAGCTATATGTTTAGGTGAGGCAGGTAGAGCATTTAGGAGGGAATTAATCAGAATATTAAATAGCATGGGACTGAGAACTCCTCCCTGCGGTGTACCTCGGGACATTTCTTTAGACTCGCTTCTAAAGCCTTGGTAGAGAACAGAGGATACTCTGTTTGACAGGTATCCTATTATCCAGCAGAGTAGGCTACCACCAATATTCATTTTGGCTAGTTCATGTAGTATAACAGTTCTGTTCGCGATATCAAATGCAGATTTTAGATCAATAAATGTGGTAAAACTAGTAGAGGTGTGTGAGGTGAGAAAGGTGGAGATACAATTCTGCACACTCTTACCTTTCATGAACCCATAGAGGGAGGGGGAGAGTTGGTGTCTGATTCTATAGTACAGTCTGTTAAGTATCATTCTTTCAAAATTTTTACAAAGACAGCTAGTTAAGGAGATCGGTCTAAATGTATCAGGCTGTTGGGGCTTAGGGATAGGCACAATGAGACTATTGGTCCAGGAAGTAGGAAGAACTTCCTCAATGTAACTGGTATTATACAGTGCCAACAAAGTCCAGAGTTTTACAGAAAATGGAATTTCTCTTTTACTCAGGAATTGGTTATTGATCTTTCGATACTCGTTTTGCAAAAACTAATTGACAGAATGTCATGATTTTTTCACACATTACTGAGGAATGATGGTTCTACACAGTAGTAACGGGAATTTGCAATATTCGCTACTATTTTTTCCCCAAAAAATCATTAAAAATATAAAAAAAAACTTCAACATTTTTTTTAAAGACAAGATATTGACACGATCATAATACCCCGTTGCTACGCAGTTATTGTGGCGTTTATCTTCCATGTGAGGGCAACTAGAATATTGTCTATCAACGAAGTTTTGCGTTAGGTGTATCGAAACATACACCATAAAACAGTTAAAATAATTATTTTTTTCTCCTTATTTTTGAAGGCAATGTTCATAATAATAACAGTGTGCTGGCTTCAAAAGGTGTTTAAATCGTAGTAAAAATTTCATTGAAAATGAATAATTAGAAAGATAAAAATGTATTTCTCCCCCTTTTATTAAAGACAGATGAACCACACTGGTGTCTGGAAATATTTTTTCGTCTGGGGCAGCTGAAGAAGTAGAATGATCTCGACGAAGAAGTGGTTGAGGCTGCTGGCTCTATACACTGATTTATGAGAAGGTACACCAAGGTCCATAAGGCAAGGAGGGAATGAATCTGCTGGACCTCAAATTGAGAGGCAGACCCTGGTGCCACCTGGTGCAAATTGTGAGACCCATAGCCTCGGAGAAGTGGATAAAAAGGCTTCAAGGAAGAATACTGGATGTCTTCCTGAAGCCATTTGAATATTCCACTTCCCTACCACCCCATCTTTTCATTTATTTTTACCAATAGGTACATTTTATTACATAATATGGTACAAAAGATTTAAGAGATACGTTGTTGATATAAAGATGGCATATACAGTACATTAGGTGTGAGAGATTCATATTTAGTACATATTGTTACGGGTTTGTAATTTATTATAATGCGAAAATCTCATCCAGCTCCTCAGAGCTGGGGCGCGTGCCCAAGATACAGCAGGCATTACCCTCTGAACAGCAGTGCTGAGTCGCTGGAACAGAAAACTAACTGCCCTGGGATGCCTAATGACTTTGATGAGTCTTTTGCCTAGGGTCTCTGAGCATATTGGAACAAACATATAATGATGGGTAAGTTCTCCGTATTTTCTAGACTCCTGGGACTCCCTGAAAATATCTTTCATTTAAAAGAATCATAAAAGCTTTTCTGATTTCCTGTATATCAGCCAAGTAATATAGGATTAGATAAAACATTGTATTGTGTTTATGTCTTGCTGCTTCATTGTATATGTTAATAAAACAATTTCATGATTAGTGTACTAAATATGAGGAGTATGAGTATAGATGCGCCGGCTTGATGCCATGGTTTAACTGTCTTAGTATCTTTCAAAACATGGCTATAAAATCTAAATGATTCTAAAGTCAATATCTTCAAAATATGGCAACAAAATCTAAATTATTCTAAATTCAACATCTTCAAAGAATGGCTACAAAATTTAAATGATTCTAAATTCAACATCTGTGACTGAAGAAATACTTCCTAACATCCCTGTGATTCATCTGAGTCTTCAAATTCAAATTCCTTGGTCTTTTAAAGGTGGTAATCTACGACTTTTATACCTCTTAAGGATGTTGATCAGCACTCCCAATTCTTTTGAGAGTGTTAAGCATCATCAGGGTGTTAAGCTAAGGCTCGTGGACCTCTTGAAAGTGTTCATCTCAAGCTTTTTCTCAACCAATTCGGAAGAGTTGCAGTATAGCGCTCAAGTCTCCTGAGTGTTGAGCCACCAACTCTTCATTCTCTTGAGGTACAGCTCCTCCACCTCTTGTGTACATTCATCTACATGGTGTTGCTTTTATGGGATAAGTGGAATACATCGCTGGGACTGAACAGCGATCGGAACACATCAGTATATTATTTACAATGAATATGCAATAACAAGGGTGAAAGCTAGAGTATGAAGAGAAGTGTTTCAAAGGCGACCAGAGAAAAAACTAAGGGGGTCACAGTTAAGAGCAGTGAAATACCGTCCAGGAAGATTAATATAGGAAGGCTCACACAGGGCTGCTGTGAGTGTGTCCTGTAGGTAACCTTTCTGTAAGTTGCTGCCACTGTATCTGTGGTTTCTGGTGACTAAGTCCAGTTGGTGGTCTGGTTAGTGTAGGTTTGTGGCAACTCTGAGTCCTAGACTCAGCGCTTCTTTCTCGTAGTCGGTAAAGATGCGTGGCTGTCGCCACGATCAGGGTATTCCCACCTGACTTTCTTGTATCAACTGAAACCTTTCACATACACCATCCAGAAATAGCAATCGTAGTGGTGTTTTTTCGGCTCTCTCCACACCATAGGCACAAAGCAGTTTAACTCGTATTAATAATATTTAAACCTGCCAGTGTACCTGACCTAAAATTTAGAGTTACCATCCACCTAGTGTCATCATTCAGAAACCTTACAGTGTTGCCGTAGCTATTAACTAGTAACAAATCGGTACTTATTGCGATGGAGTGACGTATACAGTTTGTGGTAATACACTAAACCTGTAGTTAGCAGCGGTCGCAATATACACAACGAAAATCACATATTCCTTCAGTAATCTTCATCTTCAGAAGCCACGGCTGCTCCAACACGCAAGTTATACTTTTTGTATTCGTCAAGAACAAGTGAACCAACGACCGGATTCAAACGGATTCGTTGAAAACAAGGTATCCTCTGACCGGATTCATAAGCTGACGGGGTTTACACGCCCTTATTAAACACCCAAACAGCAACTACAACAAATAGATACAATACAAATAGACAGATCTTCCTACAAGGTGGTTATTAGTTAAAATATACAGTGAGCACAAACCGGATTCGTCCAAGAAATAAGTGAACAAAGGACCGAATTCAAACGGATTCGTTGGAAATAAGCCAAATCAGAGGAACTGCTAAAAACAACTAAATACCTCGAGAAATTATAGACTAGCTAGCTAGGAGAGTGGTCAAGTGTTGTAAGATGACCACCACCATGAAGATCTGTGTAGTCTGCAGAAAGGGTAAGGGACGAAAACAGGCCTGGATTGCTTGCAATCTCTGTGGTCAATGGTCCCATGCTATATGCAGGGATTTTCAACCAGTGACCAAACTTGACATAAACTCAGAGAGATGTTTTTGGGTCTGCCCAAACGAGATACACATGTATGAGAAAATTACTTCTATATTAAAAGACAAGAACATCAATAAAAGATCCTTATTAAAAGACATGTCAACATGGTATGACAGCTGGGAAAATAAGATGGGTGGTTTGGAAGGGGCTGTCTTGAACGACAGCGCTCCTGAGGGAGCTAGTGTTGTCCTAGAGGACAGTGCTCTTGAGGGTGCTAGTGTTGTCTTGGAGGACAGTGCTCCTGAGGGAGCTAGTGTTGTCCTGGAGGACAGTGCTCCTGAGGGTGCTAGTGTTGTCTTGGAGGATAGTTCTCCTGAGGGTGCTAGTGTTGTCCTGGAGGACAGTGCTCCTGAGGGTGCTAGTGTTGTCCTAGATGACAGTGCTCCTGAGGGTGTTAGTGTTGTTCTAGAGGACAGTGCTACTGAAGGTGCTAGTGTTGGACATTGAACAAAAGGGGATGTTAGCAATAGTGCTGAAGTTAGAAATGAGACAGGAAAACACGCACCAATAGGGAATACATTAGGGAACACAGTCACAAAAAAACAAGGGAAACAGAAACCAGGCCTATGCAAATATTATGCATTTGATATCCGCAGGCATGGAATTTTTGGGAAAACAGATGGGACATGCAACTTTGACCACCCCAGAAAATGCCGTGCCCATATGACAACAGGAAAATGCAACCTCCCTTTCTGTAAGTTTTTCCACCCTGAAATGTGTCACTCATCAGTTCAGGAAAGACAGTGCTATAACCTATATTGCCAGGCACACCACCTAAAGGGTACAAGACGGCACAGAACATCCAGACCATGGCAAAACCTGGGTAGCCAAAGCCACTCCAGAGAGAGAGGTTTTTTAGCGCCAGGAAGGACAAAAAAGCTGGCAGGAAATGACAGAAATCGTACACCAACTGCAATCATTTCTGGAGTGGAACCACAGTCAATGGCCTCCACTCCAGAACAACAGATATTAGTGCCAGAAAAAAAGATCCTTCCCCATACCACCAATACCACCAATCCGACGACATGCAAGGGACTTTCTGTTGGCTGTTCCCAGCTCCAGCATTGGCACACGACTTGACCCACAGACCATCCGCATTAGTGTTGCCCTTCGACTTGCCGCCCCTATAATTGCCGAACACAGGTGTATTTGTGGCATTGAAGCAGCAGACCGATTCGGGTACCATCGTCTTATGTGCCGTAAATCCGAAGGAAAGATTGCAAGGCATGAGGAGGTTAATAACATTAACAAGATCAGCCTCACAACAGCCGGATGCCCAGCAGTAAGGGAGCCACCCCAACTATGCAGATCTGATGGCAGCCAAAAGCGTGCAGATGGTATCACCCTTCAAGCCTGGACAGACGGCAAGCAGGTGGTGTGGGACTACACATGTGCATCTACCTTGGCTGATACCTATCTCCAATACACCAGGGAGGAAGGAGGGGCAGCTGCCACCTTCAGGGAGTCCCAGGAGTCTAGAAAATACGGAGAACTTACCCATCATTATATGTTTGTTCCAGTATGCTCAGAGACCCTAGGCAAAAGACTCATGTATGGCCGCCGGCGGCGGCACCTCCATGTTGCAACGTTATAACGCCTAAACAGTGAGTGCAACGTCCTACAGTAGTGCAACAGTCCTAAACAGTGAGTGCAACAGTACCTAAACAGTGAGTGCAACAGTACCTAAACAGTGAGTGCAACAGTACCTAAACAGTGAGTGCAACAGTACCTAAACAGTGAGTGCAAGAATAAATGTGTTGGTTGACAAGATAAACCTTTACTCTGACCCAGGAACGTTGAAGTGACTCAATGCCTTTTTTTGTTATTTATGAACTTTGAATTATACGAAAAAAATTTCCTTACTGTTTAGTGATACATAACTTATCGCTTATTGGAGAAGCATATCGACTACATTTGTTACTATAAGGAAAACTTTAATGAATTATATATATATATATATATATATATATATATATATATATATATATATATATATATATATATTTATATGTACTCACCTAGTTGTGGTTGCAGGGGTCGAGACATAGCTCCTGGCCCCGCCTCTTCACTGGCCGCTACTGGGTCACTCTCCCTGCGCCATGAGCTTTATCATACCTCTTCTTAAAGCTGTGTATGGAACCTGCCTCCACTACATCGCTTCCCAAGCTATTCCACTTCCCGACTACTCTGTGACTGAAGAAATACTTCCTAACATCCCTGTGATTCATCTGAGTCTTCAACTTCCAACTGTGTCCCCTTGTTGCTGTGTCTCATATTTGGAACATTCTGTCTCTATCAACCTTGTCAATTCCTCTCAGTATCTTATATGTCGTTATCATGTCCCCCCTATCTCTCCTGTCCTCCAGTGTCGTCAGGTCGATTTCCCTTAACCTCTCCTCGTAGGACATACCCCTTAGCTCCGTGTGTGTGTGTGTGTGTGTGTTAGTTACCATTTTGTCCTAGGCACATGTCGATTTGACACTAGGCCTGTTGTATGTGTGTGTGTGTGTAAGGAAACACTTCGAAATGTTTCCGCCCCGTTGGGAATTGAACCCGGGCCCTCCGTGCTTGAAGCGAGAGCTTTATCTACCAGACCACCGGGGCGTATTGTGTGTGTGTGTGTGTACTCACCTAGTTGTGGTTGCAGGGATCGATTCACAGCTCCTGGCCACGCCTCTTCACTGGTCGCTACTGGGTCACTCTCCCTGCGCCATGAGCTTTATCATACCTCTGCTTAAAGCTATGTATGGAGCCTGCCTCCACTACATCGCTTCCTAGACTATTCCACTTCCCGACCACTCTGTGACTGAAGAAATACTTCCTAACATCTCTGTGATTCATCTGAGTCTTCAACTTCCAACTGTGTCCCCTTGTTGCTGTGTCCCATCTCTGGAACATTCTGTCTCTGTCCACTTTGTCAATTCCTCTCAGTATCTTATATGTTATCATGTCCTCCCTATCTCTCCTGTTCTCCAGTGTCGTCAGGTCGATTTCCCTTAACCTCTCCTCGTAGGACATACCCCTTAGTGTGTACTCACCTATTTGTACTCACCTATTTGTGGTTGCAGGGGTCGAGTCATAGCTCCTGGCCCCGCCTCTTCACTGCTTGCTACTAGGTCCTCTCTCTCCCTGCTCCATGAGCTTTATCAAACCTAGTCTTAAAACTATGTATGGTTCCTGCCTCCACTATGTCGCTTTCCAAGCTATTCCACTTCCTGACAACTCTATGACTGAAGAAATACTTCCTAACATCCCTTTGACTCATAGGAGTCTTCAACTTCCAATTGTGACCCCTTGTTTCTGTGTCCCCTCTCTGGAACATCTTGTCTCTGTCCACCTTATCTATTCCTCGCAGTATTTTATATGTCGTTATCATGTCTCCCTAACCCTCCTGTCCTCTAGTGTCGTCAGGCC
>WNWK01057411.1:0-10746 GCA_009830355.1 Cherax destructor
AAGGGGATATGGTGTTAGTTCAGATCTCTCCTGCCTGTGTTCTAGGGACTGGGTTGAGGAACTTCAAGCGTTTCCGTAATTTGGTGTTTTTCGCGGTTTATCCTGAGTTCTCTGTTCTTTCTGGTCAGCAATTTTCCCCTGTTAAAAAACTGTTTTGCAGCAATTTAAAAGGGGGGGTAGAACAAGCGATCTGTAAAGTGTCCGGGGGCGGCATCCCTATTTTGAAGGTTCTCATTATCCATTCTGTCCTTTCTAGCAGATGCTTAAAACAATGTTATGGTCTTTGAATTGAGATCTTCTGACATGCCCCTTTTTTTACATTAGATTTTCCTCTTTTAAGGTTGGAATTTGTTTCTCCGATTTTTTTTGTTTCCTAAATTTTCCATATCGGGTTTAAAAATTTCTCATCATTGAATTTCATATTGTTTTCTCACCCATTTAAAGGTTTGGTTGATGTCCACCTGAAGTCTTGCAGTGTCTTTGGAGGACACTGTCATCTTGGGTGTCATCTAAAAAAGGAAGACACAGGTCTGTGCTTTTCCTTCTATGTCAGTTTGAGAATGAGGAACAAGAGGGAGTGAGTACTGTGCCTTGTGGAACAGGGTTTTTCACCATTGCTGCCTCAGGTTTTGTTTACTACTACTCTTTTTTCTTTTGCTGGGAAATTAAATTATACCAACTTTTACTTTTTGTGCACTATTACACCATGATCACACTTGTCAAGGTTTTTCGCAAAGTCTGTGTATACGTATTACATCTGCATTTTTTTTCTTCTGGCACCCAGGACCTTGTCATAGTGGCCCCGTAGTTGGGTAGACAGGACCTGCTCTAAACCCATGCTGCCCGGGCTTTTGCTATCATTTTGGGTTCTTTGCTTTGCTTTACCCCCCTTTTGGAGAGGGCTCGTCTGTTTTTTTTTTGCGTTGAGGATGACCCTATGTCCATGTTCCCCTCCATAGGATGTTAAAACCCTGATAGGGCCTCTTGCAATTCTTGAGGAAAACGGATTTCCCAGGTCTGGGCCTGGGCAGATGCATGGGCATTAATTGCCTTTTTCGAAGTCATTTGGCATCAGGATAATATAGACAGGTTTGTGTCCCAAATTCTGTGGCTCTCACAAAAAAAAATTATTTGGGGCATCGACTCTCAGTGGGGTTGCGGTCACTAAAAACCGAGTCATAGGGCTTGAGTAGCTCACTTTTTTCCCCTTTGTCATCTGTGTGGACCCTCTTGTTTAAAAGGTGCTCAATCTGGATTTCTTGACTTTGTTTGGCATAAAAAAAGAAATATTTTGGTTTCTTTCAATTTCATTTTTGGCTTTAGTTCTTCCCGTATATCTTGGCTCCATTAAGATTCCTTTAACTTTAGTTTGATGCTTGCTATTTCTCTGATCAATGTCTCCTACGTTTTCAGATATATTGGTCTTTTTTTCCCTGTTATTCTTTCCCTTTCCCCTTCCCCCCGTGGACCCCGACTTTTGGGGCCACTCAGTTTGATCATTTTTCCCCAATTTTCCCCACAATGGTGTTTCCCCGACTATCGGCCTCGTACCAACCTGTCCGCCTCCCCTCAGGGGTCGTAGCCAGTCTGCTTTGTTTATCCTTGAGTGAAAATTACCCAGCATGCTCATTCAAAATTTCACAATAATTTTATTGTGTTTATTGATTTCACTGTGAAATAAAAGGGGTACCAGGGGCCCCAAAGTTTCCTAGGGGCCCCCCCCTGTGGAAAAAAAGTGAGGGAACACCATTGAACTGAAGAAAGGAGATAGTAGAAAAATATGAGAGTGGCGTACGGGGGAAGCTTCCCGGGGTGTCAACAAAAACAAATCTCTATCACCTCTATCCTGGAAAAAAAAAAAGAAATCAAGGAAGCTGATGTTACGAAAGGTGTTGACATGTTTGCCAAAAATAGATCAAAAACAGTGGATGGGGTTGAAGTTGTTGGCGGGGTGGATCAACGAAAAACAGAAAGGGGTTTTTTACCATTTGTCCTAGGCACATGTTGATTAGAAATAGGCCTGTTGTATGTGTGTGTGTGTGTGTGTGTGTGTGTGTGTTAAGGAAACACTTCGAAATGTTTCTACCCCCAGGAATTGAACCCGGGCCCCCCCGTGCGTAAAACGGGGCTTTAGCCCCCCAGGCCCCCGGGGCCGATAGTGTTTCCATGGCGATTTGTGAAAAGGCAAGGCAGTTGCATGCAGATTTTCCCGAAAATGCCTGGAACCAGTGCTGATGGTGATTTTAAGGCCAGAAAATGGTTTGACAGATTTGGGGAAAAATAGTGGCATAGACGGTTGGGCATGGTGAGGCAGCCAGTTCAGACAAACTTGCTGCTGAAAAGTTTGTGACTAATTTAAGGGGGGTTTTAAAAAAAATTAAACCCCAACAAGTTTTAATTGTGATGAAACAGGCCTCTTTTGGAAATAAATGCCAAAATTTTACCCCAGGGGGAAAGGCACTGCCGGGGGAAAAAACCTATGAAAGACAGGCTAATTCTCATGTTGTGCAGTAATGCTTTTTGGGGTTTTTAAAATGAAGTTTTTTCTGGTGTATTACTCTGAGAATCCCAGAGTTTTTCAAGAAACACAATGTTCCAAAAAGTAAATTGTGTGTTTTGGGGAAAAGCTAACACTAGGCATGGGCCCAAAACAAATTTTCCTGGAATGGTTCAATGAAGTTTTGGCCCCCCTGTGAAAAAATACCTACAGGAAAAAAAATTGGGGGGAAAAAAATCCCCTGGTACTGGACAATGCTCCTGCTCATCCCTTGGCAGATTTTTTTTTCTTGGGTTCAGTTTCATCACAATAAAGTTCTTGCCTCCTAACACCCTCCTCTCATCAGCCCATGGGACAGGTCTTTCCCAACCCAAAAAAACTCTACAAAAAAGCAGTGTTTCATAAGTGCTTTGAAGTGACCTCGGACACTGAGTTGCCCCCAAGGGGTTCTGGAAAGATCACTTCAGTATCCTCCATTGCATAAGCCTTATAGGTGGGGTTGGGGGGGGTGATTCCCCGGACTTTGAACTTTTCTTGGAGAAATTTTTTGGCCAGGTTGTGTCAAAAGGGGGTTTTTTAAGGGGGGTTTAGGCTGACCCTGACCCTGACGACCCTCTGCCTTTTGGGGGAAAAAACTTTTGGCTTTGGGGAAGCCCCCGGGGTTGGAGGTGAGTGGCAATGTGGAAGAGTTGGTGGAGGACCACAGGAGTAGAGGTAACCACTGAAGAGCTGCAAAACTTCATCGGGACAGCATCAGACCAGAGTGGGGGTTTTTCACAGGAGGAGGAAGATAGACTGGAGGGGGCCTTTTCCCCAGATTAATAAGATTTGTTCAAAGTGGAATGATGGGGGGAAAGTTTTGTTGAAAAATACCACCTGAGCAAGCTGAAATAAGCCATCTCTGCAACAAGTTCAGTGTTTAGTTTGATATCTTTATTATGCCCCCCTACCCATCCTGTGGGCTTGTAAAAAAATTACAAAATTTAAAAATGGGGCCAGGGACAAGTTCAGTGACAGTCATATTGCACTTCAGGAACATGTTAAGAGGCGCCAGAAACAGAGGACTGTGGACAGTTATTTTGTGAGACGGGGGCCCCGTGACTCTCAAGCTGGCCCCCTAGTGACTTAAAAAGGACCAAGGGGAAGTAACCCCAGATAGGGCTTTGATACCTGAAGTCCTTATGGAGGGGGTTTCCTTCCAAACTTAAAAACCCCCCTCATTTCCCCCTATCTTCAGATGTCATCAACAAATCTTCAAAAAAGGGAAAAAGTAAAAATGTTATTTTATGTTTATTTAAATGTGTTTTTGTTTGTATTTATTTTCTAATAACTATAATATGTAAATTTTTGTTTTCTGTATAAAAAACTCGTGTGATTAGTGGAGGCAAAACCCCCCCCTCTCATTTTTTTTCTTTTTTCACTGTCACTGTCTTGAACACTATGTGTTAAATTTCCCCCTTATTGGGGAATATAGAGATAGACAGTATAATAACCTATGTGACATGTCAAGATATCTTTTTAAAAAAGATACCAGTTATACTAAGCAAATTTCCTAAATTTGCTTGTAAAAAAATAAGTGAAATGTAGATATAAAACCAAATTTTAAGCCAATCTTAAACCCCCTTTTGGGGCCTAGTGCCTGGCCCTTTTTTTGTGTAAAAAAAAGAAAAAGTCTGAGGCAGCTACTGAAAAGCTCTGTTCCACAAGGCACAGTACTTGCTCCCATCCTATTCCTCATCCTCATATTAGACATAACAGGGATATAAGCCACAGTCCGTGTTTCCCTTTTTGCAGATGCCCCCCGAATCTGTATGACAGTCCCCCTTGAAGACACTGCAAGCCCCCAAGCAGACATCAACCAAATCTTTTAAATGGGCTGCAGAAAACAATATAAAGTTCAATGATGAAAATTTCAATTACAAAAGATAGGAAAAAACGTGAAAAATTTAAAAAAATCTCCCCCGGAGTACAAAACTAATTCCAACCACACAATAGGGAAAAAAATAATGAAAAAGCCCGGGGGGTGATCATGTCAGAGGATCCCCCTTCCCCAGGGACCATAACAAATGTGGGGAATTGGGGGTCTATCTGGGACACCGCCACTGAATAAAAAAACCCCCGGGGGGATGCCCCCCTCATAAAATTTTTCCCCGTCATTCCCTTTAAGGTAAAGTGAGAATTTTTCCCCTTTTCCCGGCCGCACCGGGGGGTCCTTCCCCAAAATTCTCGTTCCCCCAAGGGGGTTGGGGAATATAAATAAATCTGAGATCTTTTTTTAAAAGCTATATTCGTTAAATTTAAGTGGACTGTATTGGTTGTTGAACAACTGACCCAAAGGGAGAAGACGTAGAGAACACATAGTTAATTAAAAATGAAACCTCACCTAATTAACAGCATCATAGCGGTGTATCGTGATCGTTGCCCCCCCTAAAGTACATCTACTGTCGTAACAATATCTTTGGGCCCAAAAACAAAGTAAACAGAAAAAGTACTTAGCTTTAGATGAAAATCGTTCCGTTGTTGACGTCCTCCTGCGATCTGATTCGATCGCGATGGTATTAGCTGTCTGGGGGGGGTAAAAAGGAAGGTTTTTTTAAAATTTTTATCCCTTAAAACCCAAAACGTTCGTTTAAAAGGGGTTGGGCGGGGTAGCAAAAACAGATCTTACTAACCCCACCTTTTGTACTGTTTATACTTAATTTTTTCATTTGTGTATTGGGTTAATCCCCCCTAGTTTATACACTTCCCAATCTAAAACTTGAATTTCAGTAATTTTAAACCCCCATAAGTTAGTTCATTTCAATCACATAAATGGCGGTGGGGTTTTGGGGTCCAAACCCCCGACCGGTCGACACAATAACCCCCCGATTATTTACAACTCGGTTTCACAGTATTCACCTTTCCCCCCAAAATTCCCAAATATTTTAGTCTCTTCTAAGATGAACCCCCCCAACATGGGGTTCAAATTTACCCGGGTTTTTTTGGGCATTTCACTCAGTTCAAAAAGGCCATGCCCGCCGGCGGCCCCTTTTTTCCCCAATTATTGTCCGATTATTTTGGGCCTCCTGGCCCCCTTGTCCCATTTAAATTCGCCCAGCCCTGGATTTCCCCCCACATTACGAAAGGAGGAAAATTAAACCCCTTTTGGGGGGGGAATCTCCAAAACTGGGCCCTACCGACTTGAACTCTGAGGGGGGGCTGGCTGTCCACTCCTCCCCTTTTTCCCCCTACCTCCCCCCTGCCCAGCCTTTCCCCCCTTCCCCCCCGCTGGTATGATGGTTCTCTATTACATACCCCCATGTACCAGCAGTACTTAAGGGTATCTTTCCCCATTGGAAATTTTTTTAAAAACAATTTGGGGGAAAAAAAATATTTTCCACACTGGGGCCCGGGGGGGTTCTTTTTTTGCGATTCAAATTGTATCTTAAAAAATTTTTCGCTATTTTGCACGTACACAATCTTTTTTGTTTTTTTTTCGAATCCCTTTTAAGGATACCTCATTATCGACCAAATTGTGGTGTTTAATATTTATCTCCGGCAATTTACTCCAAAAAAACAAAAAATTTGACACCCACATAAATGGCGGTTAATTCCAACTGAGGGAAAATTTGTAATTTTAAATTGGAGCCACTTTAGTTTTAGGGGACAAAAGATATCTTTATCACATTGAAAATAGGGGCTATAGGAATTTGGCTCCCAAAAAAAGTGGAGTGTTTTTTTCCCTCCGGGCGTGTTACCACCCTTGGGGAAATTAACATTTGGAATCTCTCATAATCACCAATTAATTTTTTTCCCCCTGCAAACAATTCCCCCCGGTAGGGTTTCACCCCAAAACACCCCCTTTCCCCCTGCCTCTTGTCCCCTTCCCCCCCGGTTGAAAGGGGGCGCCACAAAAACCCAGTGGATCGAAACTTTTTAAATTTTAATTTTTTGGGTTTTTTTTAATTTTCTTGGGCATACTATAATTTTGGGGCTTTAACGATATCAAGTCTCTTTCATTTCCCCAATCGAAAATTTTTCTACCCCCCCGATATTTTTTTTGGGGGTTATCTTTATTTATTCGGCCCTTTTTTTAAACCGGAGGGTTCTGTTCCCCCCCCCCCGGGGCATATTTCCCCCTTCATTGTCATTAGCCCCTTCATATATCTTCATTAGCTCCTCTTAAATTGACGTCCCCCCCCGGGAAATTTTTCCAAAAAATTTTTTACTCATTATTTCACTCAGTGGACCACCTTTTTCGTTTAAGGTGCGCATTATCGTCCCTGAAGTAAGAACGGACTAGAAGTAGCCCCAAATAAGACACTTCTGAATCTGAAATTTTTAGCGGACTAAGTGGATTCTAGGATCCTGGGGCCCAAAAATCTTGTGTAACCCCCACCCCTTTTTTGCAATCCCACTCTCGGGAAAAAATTTTCCCCATATCTGCCGAAAAAGGATAATTATTAACTCTGAAATTCAACAACACATCCCCCCAATTTTCCGTCAGGGGCAGACCGGGGCTTTTAAAAATCATTCAAACTAGGTACATTTTTTTTCCCCCCGGCACTACAATTAAACCCCGATCCCCCCAAAGGGGGGTTTTTTGAATCCTTCTTCACTCCGTGATGAGGTAAGTAGTGGCCATAAATTTTTGGGTTGCTCAGGGGTACCTCCTCTATGAACTGATTATTTAACTGTTCATTAATGATCCCTTTAAAAAAACAGTCCAATTCTGGTGTCTTACTCAATTCATGGAGCTGGGCCTTTAACTGACCATCGACCCCGGGGTTTGTGGGTAGTTCCGGATGGTTTTTTCTTCCATGGGAGTCCCCCCCGTATTGTCCCCACTCAAATTTAACATCCTTCAGGTATTGTTCCTGAGTGAAGGAATCATCTGGACTTTCTTCATTTACATTAATCCCCCCCGTCCCCTTCCCACAATTTATGCCCCGGGTTTTGCAGCATCCTCTGTAGAAGAATATTTACACTGGAATGACGTTTCATAGGGGCCCCCGTGACTGCATTTTTTTTCCTCGGGGATTCATTACTGCGAGGGGGAACCTGCCATAAAATTTTATGGCCTTCACCAATGTTGAAAGAAAAGAACCCCCTTTTTTTTATACCCTTCACGAAAAAGGGGCAAATAGTCACTGCCTATCAAAAAAATTTTTGGTCCCCCCCTCATTTTAAATACGGAGGTGCCAGTTTCCCTTAGTCTCTCTGTGTTTTCCCGCCACATTAACTCCATTAAGTTCAGCCATGGTTATAGGATCAATAACCACTGAGGGTTTAAAAAATTTAAAAGACCCCCTTTTTATTCATGGGCTTGAGCCACAAAAACCATTAAGTTCAGTGGTTATAGGATCAATAACCACTGAGGGTACAAATTAAATAGACCCTTTATTATTCCTTGGGGTTGCCAAACAACTCCCCTTTAAATTCAGCCATGGTTATAGGATCAATAACCGCTGGGGTCACAAATTAAATAAATTGTTTATAAAAAGGGATTCTCACACCTTCTCTTACAAATCGTAGCCACCCATTCTAGCAAAAATTAATTGGCAATTCTGTCCACCACAAAAATTAATTTTAATTTTTCTCTATACTCACTTCCTATGATCAGTCACTTTTTATTAATTAATTAATTCAATAATGATTAATTCACTAATCACATCCCCGGGTTAGGACGGACCAACGGGGGGTGTGGGGAATTTGAGAGAAGTCTATCTGGGACACCCAAAAAGGGGAAAAAACAAACTCCC
This sequence comes from Cherax destructor, assembly GCA_009830355.1. NCBI lineage: Eukaryota > Metazoa > Arthropoda > Malacostraca > Decapoda > Parastacidae > Cherax > Cherax destructor. The sequence continues at coordinate 8,239 of WNWK01057411.1, forward strand.
CCCGGGGGATGACCACTCTATAAAATTTTCCGCAGTTTCCCTTTTTTAAAGGATGTGAGAACTTTACCCGCCCCCGGGCCCCCGGGGGCCTTAATATTCTGTTCCCCCCCACTCTGGACCAGTATAAATAAATCTGAGAAGATCTTTATTTTAACTTTTACTTAAAATTTTAATGGACTGTATTGGTTGTTGAAAAAATGATCACACGGAGAAAAAGGGAGAGAACACAAAAGTTCAATTAACATGACCAACACTCACCTAATTAACAGCATCATAGCGGTGTATCGTAGATCGTTGACCTAGCAAAAATTTTTCATCTACTGTGCGTAACAATATCATTGGCCAATAACAAAGTAAACAAATTTTTCTTAGCTTTAGATGAGGGGGTCGTTCCGTTTTTGGGCGTCCTCCTCGATCTGATTCGATGCGATGGTAGGGGGTTTCTGTCGAGTAAAGGGAAAAGGTTAATTTCCTTTTCACTCTTAAAAACCCCCCGGGACCCCGTTCGTTAACATGTTTTTTGGCGGGGGGCAAAAACAGTTTTTACTAATCCGACCTTTTTTACTGTTTATAGTATAACTTTACATATTACGTGTACCCCGGCCCCAATCCCCACTAGTTTATACACATTCACAGCCCCATACTTGAATTTGAGTAGATAACTTACGAAAAATTAGTTCATTTCGACCCCTCCAATATGGCGGTCGGGTAGGGGGGTTTTCCCCAACCAGCCCCCGGCGACACAATAAACCCCCCGATTATTTACCTTTTTCACAGTATTCACCTTTTCCCCAAAAATTCAGGGGAAATTTACAGTCTCTTCTAAAAATGAACTCCCCAACACCCCGGGTTACGACTTTTTTTCCGTATGGTTTTCACTCAGTTCAAAAAGGCCTAGGGACCGCGTCACTCGCCGGCACCTTATTTCAAAATTTTGTCCGATTACTGGACCTCCTGGACCGATTGTCCCCTTTATTTTCCCAAATTTCCCCGGATATTCCCCCCATTTTCGAAAAGGGGTAATTAAACCCCTTTTTGGGGGGCGGAATCCCCAAAATTTTCTGGCCATACCGACTTGAACTCTGATGGGTAGGCTGGCTGTCCCTCCCCCCATTCCCCCTCCTCCCCCCCGCCCAGCCTCTTCCCGCTTCCTCCCCGCGGGTTTTGATGGTTCTCAACCCCCCCCCTGTACCCGGTACATTGGAAAAACTGTTCATATTGGAAAAATTTTTCCAATTTTAACTTTCCCCGGGAAAAACCAATATTTTCCACAACAAAGTAAAATTGCATCTGCTCCCCAAAAAAGACAGGATCGATAATGAGAACCTTCCCCAAAAACCGGGGGGCCCCAACCCATGTTGACACTTTACAGATCGCTTGTTCTATCTGGGGGGGAATATTGCTGCACCTCTGCACCTTTCAAGGCGGGTGAAATTTCTGACCTTGAAAATGTGCAGAGAACCTTCCCCCCACACCCCAAAATGGGATAAACCCCAACTACGGGGAAGGGGGGGAAACCCAAACCTGTACTCTCTAGAACGCAGGCGGGAGAGATACATTATTATATACACATGGAAAATTCTCGAGGGCTTAGTCCAAAACTTCCCCCAAAAATCCCCTACGAAAGAAAAAAAACTCGGCAGGCGATGTAACATCCCCCAATGAAAGGGGGGGGGGGCCACTAACGTTGAGGGGCAACACAATAAGTGTCAGGGGGGCCCCAAATTGTTCAACTGCCTCCCAGCATACATCAGGGGATTACCAACAAACCCCTGGCTGTCTTCAAGCAGGCACTGGACAGGCACCTCAAGTCGGTACCTGATCAGCCGGGCTGTGGTTCGTACGTTGGACTGCGTGCGGCCAGCAGTAACAGCCTGGTTGATCAGGCTCTGGTCCAACAGGAGGCCTGGTCACCCCACCGGGGCCAGGGGATTGGCCCCTGGAATTTCTCCAGGTAGACTCCCCGGGATATGCTCTTGCGCTACCGTCCCGGGGGGGATATGGGGTGCACAATAAACTAGCCACCTCGGTGGCAAAAAACCCCAAACTAATCTTTTGCGTGCTAGAACTTTAAAAAAGTGCCAGTGAACTTATAATGTACATCCCTCCCCTGCTCGGAACTAATCAAGCAGAAAAAAAATTTACACTGAGTCAAAAAAGGGGGAAATTGTGTGCAATAACATAGCAGAGCCATACTCCCCCAGGGGGAATATAGGCTTAAGTGACGTGTGAAATAACAAAAAATTTGGGGAAAAATTCTGTCAGAGGAAGGAAAGGGGTCCCCAAATAGGTTGTAGATATAATGTTAAGTGAATATCACAGTGGTGCCGTAGAATACCCCATAAGATAATAAATGCTAAAGTGAAAACTAAAAAGGTGAAGTGTTAGGCCCCAAAAAATTTTTTTTTTAATCAGTTGTCAGCGGTCGTCGGGGGCCCCCCACCAGGTCAGCTGTTGAAAATCTTAAACCTGCTAGTGTACCTGACCTAAATCTAGTGGTTCCATTGG
>WNWK01057412.1:0-10745 GCA_009830355.1 Cherax destructor
ATATTTAATTTTTAAAAAACATGAAAATTAAAATTGAAAATGTGTAAAATGATTTTATTGCATATTTCGACGTTTTAGAGCGTTTGAGGTTTTCTGCAAAAAATCATTTTTAGCTAAAATACTTAGATTTCAACTTTAAATAAATTCTACTGCAATTTAAATTTATGGGAAAATTGCAAAATTTTATATTTTTTTTTAGGGACTATAATATTTTTTCTAAAATATTTCCAATTTGAAAATCTCTTAAAAATGTCAAAAAATGCAATAAAAACAAGTTTTATGCATTTTAAAATTTATTATTAAATTTTCATATTTTTAAAAAATCTTAAAAATCTATAAAAATCAATATTTTTATAGAATATTCATATTAATTTCGAAAATACATGAAACATTAAAAGCTCAGAAAATGTGCTAAAATCGTATTTTATTGCATATTCGAGTTTTAGAGCGTTTGAGTGCTTTTCTGACAAAACTCATTTTTGCTAAAATACTTAGATTTCAACTTTTAAAAGAATTTCTACTGCAATTGAAATTTATGAAAAGTAGCAAAATTTTATATTTTCTGGAACTTAATAGGTATATTTTATCTAAAAATAGTTTTTCAGAAAATCCTTGAAAATGTTTAATCGTCAAAAATGCAATAAAATCAAGTTTTATAGCATTTTGAATATTTATTTAATTATTTACATATTTTTAAAAATCCCATTAAAAATCTATAAAATCAATATTTTTATAGAATATTTCATATTATTTTCGAAAATACATGAAACATTAAAAAGCTCAGAAAAATAGTAAAATCGTATTTTATTGCATATTTCGACGTTTTAGAGCGGTTTGATGCTTTTCTGGCAAACTCATTTTCAGCTAAAATACTTAGATTTTCACACTTTTAAATAGAATTCTACTGCAATTGAAATTTATGGGAAAAGTACAAAATTTTATGATTTTCTTTTAGGAAGCTTACTCATAGGTATATTTTATCTAAAATAGTTTTTCAGAAAACTTGAAAATGCTCTTAAATGTCAAAAAATGCAATAAAATCAAGTTTATAGCATTTTTGAATATTTATTAATTATTTACATATTTTTAAAAATCCCATTAAAATCTATAAAATCAATATTTTTATAGAATATTTCATATTATTTTGAAAAATACATGAAACATTAAAAGCTCAGAAAAATTGTAAATCATTTTATGCATATTTCGACGTTTTAGAGCGGTTTGATGCTTTTCTACAAAACTCATTTTTAGCTAAAATACTTCATTTTCACACTTTTAAATAGAATTTCTACGCAATTGAAATTATGGGAAAAATAAGAAAATTTTATGATTTTCTTTTAGGAAAAATATTAGTTTTTCACAAAATCCTTAAATCCTTAATGTCAAAAATGCAAAAATCAAGTTTATGCATTTTTGAATATTATTAATTATTTACATATTTTTAAAAATCCCATTAAAAATCTATAAAAATCAATATTTTTATAGAATATTTCATATTATTTTGAAATATATGAAACATTAAAAGCTCAGAAAAATGTGCTAAAATCGATTTTATTGCATATTTCGACGTTTTAGAGCGGTTTGAGTGCTTTTCTGGCAAAACTCATTTTTCAGCTAAAATACTTAGATTTTCACACTTTTAAATAGAATTTCTACTGCAATTGAAATTTATGGGAAAAGTAAGCAAAATTTTATGATTTTCTTTTGAAGCTTACTCATAGGTATATTTTATCTAAAAATAGTTTTCAGAAAACTTGAAAATGCCTTAAATCGTCAAAATGCATAAAATCAAGTTTTATAGCATTTTTGAATATTTATTAATTATTTACATATTTTAAAAATCCCATTAAAATCTATAAAATCAATATTTTTATAGAATATTTCAATTATTTTGAAAATACATGAAACATTAAAAGCTCAGAAAATGTGCTAAAATCGCATTTATGGCATATTTCGACGTTTTAGAGCGGTTTGATGCTTTTCTGACAAAACTCATTTTTAGCTAAAATATAATTTTCACACTTTTAAATAGAATTTACTAATTGAAATTATGGGAAAAGTGAAAATTTATGATTTTCTTTTAGGAAAAAAAGTTTTTCACAAAATCCTTGAAAATGCCTTAAATCGTCAAAAATGCAATAAAATCAAGTTTCATAGCTTTTTAATATTATTAATTATTTACATATTTTTAAAAATCCCATTAAAAATCTATAAAATCAATATTTTATAGAATATTTCATATTATTTTCGAAAATACATGAAACATTAAAAAGCTCAGAAAAATGTGCTAAAATCGTATTTTATTGCATATTTCGACGTTTTAGAGCGGTTTGAGTGCTTTTCTGGCAAAACTCATTTTCAGCTAAAATACTTAGATTTTCACACTTTTAAATAGAATTTCTACTGCAATTGAAATTTATAGGAAAAGTAAGCAAAATTTTATGATTTTCTTTTAGGAAGCTTACTCATAGGTATATTTTATCTAAAAAAATAGTTTTTCAGAAAATCCTTGAAAATGCCTTAAATCGTCAAAAAATGCAAAAAATCAAGTTTTATAGCATTTTTGAATATTTATTAATTATTTACATATTTTTAAAAAATCCCATTAAAAATCTATAAAAATCAATATTTTTATAGAATATTTCATATTATTTTCGAAAAATACATGAAACATTAAAAAGCTCAGAAAAATGTGTTAAAATCGCATTTTATGGCATATTTCGACGTTTTAGTGCGGTTTGATGCTTTTCTGACAAAACACATTTTTTAGCTAAAATACTTAGATTTTCACACTTTTAAATAGAATTTCTACTGCAATTAAATTTAAGGAAAAGTAACAAATTTTATGATTTTCTTTAGGAAGCTTACTCATAGGTATATTTTATCTAAAAATAGTTTTTCAAAAATCCTTGAAAATGCCTTAAATCGTCAAAAAATGCAATAAAATCAAGTTTTATAGCATTTTTGAATATTTATTAATTATTTACATATTTTTAAAAAATCCCATTAAAAATCTATAAAAATCAATATTTTTATAGAATATTTCATATTATTTTCGAAATATACATGAAACATTAAAAGCTCAGAAAAATGTGTAAAATCGCATTTTATGGCATATTTCGACGTTTTAGAGCGGTTTGATGCTTTTCGAAAAACTCATTTTTAGCTAAAATACTTAGATTTTCACACTTTTAAATAGAATTTCTATTGCAATTGAAATTTATGGGAAAATAAGCAAAATTTTATGATTTTCTATTAGGAAGCTTACTCATAGGTATATTTTATCTAAAAAAATTAGTTTTTCAGAAAATCCTTGAAAATGCCTTAAATCGTCAAAAATGCAATAAAATCAAGTTTTATAGCATTTTTGAATATTTATTAATTATTTACATATTTTTAAAAAAATCCCATTAAAAATCTATAAAAATCAATATTTTATAGAATATTTCATATTATTTTCGAAAATACATGAAACATTAAAAAGCTCAGAAAAATGTGCTAAAATCGCATTTTATGGCATATTTCGACGTTTTAGAGCGGTTTGAGTGCTTTTCTGACAAAACTCATTTTCAGCTAAAATACTTAGATTTTCACACTTTTAAATAGAATTTCTACTGCAATTGAAATTTATGGGAAAAGTAAGCAAAATTTTATGATTTTCTTTTAGGAAAAATAGTTTTCACAAAATCCTTGAAAATGCCTTAAATCGTCAAAAAATGCAATAAAATCAAGTTTCATAGCATTTTTGAATATATATTAATTATTTACATATTTTTAAAAAATCCCATTAAAAATCTATAAAAATCAATATTTTTATAGAATATTTCATATTATTTTCGAAATATACATGAAACATTAAAAAGCTCAGAAAAATTTGCTAAAATCGCATTTTATGGCATATTTCGACGTTTTAGAGCGGTTTGAGTGCTTTTCTGGCAAAACTCATTTTTCAGCTAAAATACTTAGATTTTCACACTTTTAAATAGAATTTCTACTGCAATTGAAATTTATAGGAAAAGTAAGCAAAATTTTATGATTTTCTTTTAGGAAGCTTACTCATAGGTATATTTTATCTAAAAAAATAGTTTTTCAGAAAATCCTTGAAAATGCCTTAAATCGTCAAAAAATGCAATAAAATCAAGTTTTATAGCATTTTTGAATATTTAATAATTATTTACATATTTTTAAAAATCCCATTAAAAATCTATAAAAATCAATATTTTTATAGAATATTTCATATTATTTTCGAAAAATACATGAAACATTAAAAAGCTCAGAAAAATGTGCTAAAATCGCATTTTATTGCATATTTCGACGTTTTAGAGCGGTTTGATGCTTTTCTGACAAAACTCATTTTTCAGCTAAAATACTTAGATTTTCACACTTTTAAATAGAATTTCTACTGCAATTGAAATTTATGGGAAAATAAGCAAAATTTTATGATTTTCTTTTAGAAGCTTACTCATAGGTATATTTTATCAAAAAATAGTTTTCAGAAAATCCTTGAAAATGCCTTAAATCGTCAAAAAAAGCAATAAAATCAAGTTTTATAGCATTTTGAATATTTATTAATTATTTACATATTTTTAAAAATCCCATTAAAAATCTATAAAAATCAATATTTTTATAGAATATTTCATATTATTTTCGAAAAATACATGAAACATTAAAAAGCTCAGAAAAATGTGCTAAAATCCATTATGGGATATTTCGACGTTTTAGAGCGGTTTGATGCTTTTCTGACAAAACTCATTTTTTAGCTAAAATACTTACATTTTCACACTTTTAAATAGAATTTCTACTGCAATTGAAATTTATGGGAAAAGTAAGCAAAATTTTATGATTTTCTTTAGGAAGCTTACTCATAGTATATTTTATCTAAAAAATAGTTTTTCAGAAAATCCTTGAAAATGTCTTAATCGTCAAAAATGCAATAAAATCAAGTTTTATAGATTTTTAATATTTATTAATATTTACATATTTTTAAAAATCCCATTAAAAACTATAAAATCAATATTTTTATAGAATATTTCATATTATTTTCGAAAATACATGAAACATTAAAAAGCTCAGAAAAATGTGCTAAAATCGTATTTTATTGCATATTTCGACGTTTTAGAGCGGTTTGAGTGCTTTTCTGGCAAAACTCATTTTTCAGCTAAAATACTTAGATTTTCACACTTTTAAATAGAATTTCTACTGCAATTGAAATTTATGGGAAAAGTAAGCAAAATTTTATGATTTTCTTTAGGAAGCTTACTCATAGGTATATTTTATAAAAAAAATAGTTTTCAGAAAATCCTTGAAAATGCCTTAAATCGTCAAAAAATGCAATAAAATCAAGTTTTATAGCATTTTTAATATTTATAATTATTTACATATTTTTAAAAATCCCATTAAAAATCTATAAAAATCAATATTTTATAGAATATTTCATATTATTTTCGAAAAATACATGAAACATTAAAAAGCTCAGAAAAATGTGCTAAAATCGCATTTTATGGCATATTTCGACGTTTTAGAGCGGTTTGATGCTTTTCTGACAAAACTCATTTTTTAGCTAAAATACTTACATTTTCACACTTTTAAATAGAATTTCTACTGCAATTGAAATTTATAGGAAAAGTAAGCAAAATTTTATGATTTTCTTTTAGGAAAAATAGTTTTTCACAAAATCCTTGAAAATGTATTAAATCGTCAAAAAATGCAATAAAATCAAGTTTCATAGCATTTTTGAATATATATTAATTATTTACATATTTTTAAAAAATCCCATTAAAAATCTATAAAAATCAATATTTTTATAGAATATTTCATATTATTTTCGAAAAATACATGAAACATTAAAAAGCTCAGAAAAATGTGCTAAAATCGCATTTTATTGCATATTTCGACGTTTTATAGCGGTTTGAGTGCTTTTCTGGCAAAACTCATTTTTCAGCTAAAATACTTAGATTTTCACACTTTTAAATAGAATTTCTACTGCAATTGAAATTTATGGGAAAAGTAAACAAAATTTTATGATTTTCTTTAAGAAGCTTACTCATAGGTATATTTTATGTAAAAAAAAGTTTTTCAGAAAATCCTTGAAAATGCCTTAAATCGTCAAAAAATGCAATAAAATCAAGTTTTATAGCATTTTTGAATATTTATTAATTATTTACATATTTTTAAAAAATCCCATTAAAAATCTATAAAAATCAATATTTTTATAGAATATTTCATATTATTTTCGAAAAATACATGAAACATTAAAAAGCTCAGAAAAATGTGCTAAAATCGCAATTTATGGCATATTTCGACGGTTTAGAGCGGTTTGATGCTTCTCTGACAAAACTCATTTTTTAGCTAAAATACTTACATTTTCACACTTTTAAATAGAATTTTTACTGCAATTGAAATTTATTGGAAAAGTAAGCAAAATTTTATGATTTTCTTAGAAGCTTACTCATAGGTATATTTATCTAAAATAGTTTTTCAGAAAATCCTTGAAAATGCCTTAAATCGTCAAAAATGCAATAAAATCAAGTTTATAGCATTTTGAATATATATTAATATTTACATATTTTTAAAAATCCTATTAAAAATCTATAAAATCAATATTTTTATAGAATATTTCATATTATTTTCGAAAATACATGAAACATTAAAAGCTCAGAAAAATGTGCTAAAATCGCATTTTATGGCATATTTCGACGTTTTAGAGCGGTTTGATGCTTTTCTGCAAAACTCATTTTTAGCTAAAATAGATTTTCACACTTTTAAATAGAATTTCATTGCAATTGAAATTTATGGGAAAATAAGCAAAATTTATGATTTTCTTTAGGAAGCTTACTCATAGGTATATTTTATCTAAAAAAATAGTTTTCAGAAAATCCTTGAAAAGCCTTAATCGTCAAAATGCAATAAAATAAGTTTTATAGATTTTAATATTTATTAATTATTTACATATTTTAAAAATCCCATTAAAAACTATAAAAATCAATATTTTTATAGAATATTTCATATTATTTTCGAAAATACATGAAACATTAAAAGCTCAGAAAAATGTGCTAAAATCGCATTTTATGGCATATTTCACGTTTTAGAGCGGTTTGATGCTTTTCTAACAAAACTCATTTTTAGCTAAAATACTTACATTTTCACACTTTTAAATAAAATTTCTAGCTGAAATTTGAAACAAAATTTTATGATTTTCTTTTAGGTTATCATAGGTATATTTTATAAAATAGTTTTTCACAAAATCTTGAAAATGCCTTAAATCTCAAAAATCAATAAAATCAAGTTTTATAGCATTTTGAATATTATTAATTATTTACATATTTTAAAAATCCCATTAAAAATCTATAAAAATCAATATTTTTATAGAATATTTCATATTATTTTCGAAAATACATGAAACATTAAAAGCTCAGAAAATTGCTAAAATCGCATTTTATGGCATATTTCGACGTTTTAGAGCGGTTTGATGCTTTTCTGACAAAACTCATTTTTTAGCTAAAATAGATTTTCACACTTTTAAATAGAATTTCTATGCAATTGAAATTTATGGAAAAGAAGCAAATTTTATGATTTTCTTAGGAATTTATAGGATATTTTATCTAAAAATAGTTTTCAGAAAATCCTTGAAAATCTTAAATCGTCAAAAATGCAATAAAATCAAGTTTATAGCATTTTGATATTATTAATTATTTACATATTTTTAAAAAATCCCATTAAAAATCTATAAAAATCAATATTTTTATAGAATATTTCATATTATTTTCGAAAAATACATGAAACATTAAAAAGCTCAGAAAAATGTGCTAAAATCGCATTTTATGGCATATTTCGACGTTTTAGACCGGTTTGATGCTTTTCTGACAAAACTCATTTTTTAGCTAAAATACTTACATTTTCAAACTTTTAAATAGAATTTCTACTGCAATTGAAATTTATGGGAAAAGTAAGCAAAATTATATTAATTTCTTTTAGGAAAAATATTTTTTCACAAAATCCTTGAAAATGCCTTAAATCATCAAAAAATGCAATAAAATCAAGTTTCATAGCATTTTTGAATATTTATTAATTATTTACATATTTTTAAAAAATCCCATTAAAAATCTATAAAAATCAATATTTTTATAGAATATTTCATATTATTTTCGAAAATACATGAAACATTAAAAAGCTCAGAAAAATGTGCTAAAAACGCATTTTATGGCATATTTCGACGTTTTAGTTTTCTTTAGGAAAATAGTTTTTCACAAAATCCTTGAAAATGCCTTAAATCGTCAAAAAATGCAATAAAATCAAGTTTCATAGCATTTTTGAATATTTATTAATTATTTACATATTTTTAAAAAATCCCATTAAAAATCTATAAAAATCAATATTTTTATAGAATATTTCATATTATTTTCGAAAAATACATGAAACTTTAAAAAGCTCAGAAAAATGTGTTAAAATCGATTTTATGTGCATATTTCGACGTTTTAGAGCGGTTTGAGTGCTTTTCTGGCAAAACTCATTTTTCAGCTAAAATACTTAGATTTTCACACTTTTAAATAGAATTTCTACTGCAATTGAAATTTATGGGAAAAGTAAGCAAAATTTTATGATTTTCTTTAGAAGCTTACTATAGGTATATTTATCTAAAAAATAGTTTTCAAAAATCCTGAAAATGCCTTAAATCGTCAAAATGCAATAAAATCAGTTTTATAGCATTTTGAATATTTATTAATTATTTACATATTTTTAAAAAATCCATTAAAAATCTATAAAAATCAATATTTTATAGAATATTTCATATTATTTTCGAAAATACATGAAACATTAAAAGCTCAGAAAAATGTGTAAAATCGCATTTTATGGCATATTTCGACGTTTTAGAGCGGTTTGATGCTTTTCTGACAAAACTCATTTTTAGCTAAAATACTTAATTTTCACACTTTTAAATAGAATTTCTACTGCAATTAAATTTATGGGAAAAGTAAGCAAAATTTTATGATTTCTTTTAGGAAATATAGTTTTTACAAAAATTTAGAAAATCTGAATCCTTAAATCGTCAAAAAATGCAATAAAATCAAGTTTATAGCATTTTTAATATTTATTAATTATTTACATATTTTAAAAATCCCATTAAAAATCTATAAAAATCAATATTTTTATAGAATATTTCATATTATTTTCGAAAATACATGAAACATTAAAAAGCTCAGAAAAATGTGCTAAAATCGTATTTTATGCATATTTCGACGTTTTAGAGCGGTTTGATGCTTTTCTGGCAAAACTCATTTTAGCTAAAATACTTAGATTTTCACACTTTTAAATAAATTTCTACTGCAATTGAAATTTATGGGAAAAGTAAGCAAAATTTTATGATTTTCTTTTAGGAAGCTTACTCATAGGTATATTTTATCTAAAATAGTTTTCAGAAAATCCTGAAAATCCTTAAATCGTCAAAAATGCAATAAAATCAAGTTTTATAGCATTTTTGAATATTTATTAATTATTTACATATTTTTAAAAAATCCATTAAAAATCTATAAAAATCAATATTTTTATAGAATATTTCATATTATTTTCGAAAAATACATGAAACATTAAAAAGCTCAGAAAAATGTGCTAAAATCGCATTTTATTGGCATATTTCGACGTTTTAGAGCGTTTGAGTGCTTTTCTGCAAAACTCATTTTCAGCTAAAATACTTAGATTTTCACACTTTTAAATAGAATTTCTGCAATTGAAATTTATGGGAAAAGTAAGCAAATTTTATGATTTTCTTTTAGGAAAGCTTACTCATAGGTATATTTTATCTAAAAATAGTTTTTCAGAAAATCCTTGAAAATGCCTTAAATCGTCAAAAAATGCAATAAAATCGAGTTTTATACCATTTTGAATATTTATTAATTATTTACATATTTTTAAAAATCCCATTAAAAATCTATAAAATCAATATTTTTATAGAATATTTCATATTATTTTCGAAAAATACATGAAACATTAAAAAGCTCAGAAAAATGTGCTAAAATCGTATTTTATGCATATTTCGACGTTTTAGAGCGGTTTGAGTGCTTTTCTGCAAAACTCATTTTTAGCTAAAATACTTAGATTTTCAAAAAAAAAAAAAAAAAAAAAAAAAAAAAAAAAAAAAAAAAAAAAAAAAAAAAAAAAAAAAAAAAAAAATCTATAAAATCAATATTTTTATAGAATATTTCATATTATTTTCGAAAAATACATGAAACATTAAAAAGCTCAGAAAAATGTGCTAAAATCGTATTTTATTGCATATTTCGACGTTTTAGAGCGGTTTGAGTGCTTTTCTGACAAAACTCATTTTGTAGCTAAAATACTTAGATTTTCACACTTTTAAATAGAATTTCTACTGCAATTGAAATTTATGGGAAAAGTAAGCAAAATTTTATGATTTTCTTTAGGAAGCTTACTCATAGGTATATTTTATCTAAAAAAATAGTTTTCAGAAAATCCTTGAAAATGCTTAAATCGTCAAAAATGCAATAAAATCAAGTTTTATAGCATTTTTGAATATTTATTAATTATTTACATATTTTTAAAAAATCCCATTAAAAATCTATAAAAATCAATATTTTTATAGAATATTTCATATTATTTTCGAAAAATACATGAAACATTAAAAAGCTCAGAAAAATGTGCTAAAATCGTATTTATGCATATTTCGACGTTTTAGAGCGGTTTGATGCTTTTCTGACAAAACTCATTTTTAGCTAAAATACTTAGATTTT
>WNWK01057413.1:0-10745 GCA_009830355.1 Cherax destructor
ATGATTTTTATGTTTCATGTATTTTCGAAAAATAATATGAAATATTATAAATATTTTTATAGATTTGATTTTTAAAAAAGATATAATAATTATATTAAAAAATGTATAAATTATATTTTAGATTTTTACGATTCATTGTATTTCAAGATTTCTGAAAAATTTTTTAGAATAATATTTTTTATAAAATACACCTAGATGTACTTCCAAAAGAAAATCATTAAATTTGCTTCTTTTCCCATAAATTTCAATTGCGTAAAATTTATTTAAAAGTTTGAAAATCTACTATTTTAGCTAAAATGAGTTTGTCAAAAAGCACTCAAACCTCTCTAAACGTCGAAATATGCAATAAAATACATTTTAGCACATTTTTTGAGATTTTTAATGTTTCATGTATTTTTGAAAATAATATGAAATATTCTATAAAAATATTGATTTTAAAGATTTTAAGATTTTAAAAATAGTTTAATAATTATGAAATATTAAAAATGCTATAAACTTGATTTTATTGCATTTTTGACGATTTAAGGCAATTTCAAGGATTTTCTAAAAAATTTTTTAGATAAAATACACCTATAAGTAAGCTTCTAAAAAAATCATAAATTTTGCTTACTTTTCCCAAAAATTTCAATTCAGTAGAAATTTATATAAAGTGTGAAAATCTACGTATTTTAGCTAAAAAATGAGTTTTGCAGAAAAGCACTCAAACCGCTCTAAAACGTATCGAAATATGCAATAAAATACGATTTAACACATTTTTCTGAGATTTTAATGTTTCATGTATTTTGAAAATAATATGAAATATTCTATAAAAATATTGATTTTTATAGATTTTTAATGGGATTTTTAAAATATGTAAATAATAATAAATATTCAAAAATGCTATAAAACTTAATTTAATTGCATTTTTGACTATTTCAACATTTTCAAATTTTCTGAAAAAAAAATTTTTTATAAAATTACATAGATAAGTTCCTTAAAGAAAATCATTAAATTTTGCTTACTTTTCCCATAAATTTCAATTGCAGTAGAAATTCTATTTAAAGTGTGAAATCTACGTATTTTAGCTAAAAAATGAGTTTTGTCAGAAAAGCACTCAAACCGCTCTAAAACGTCGAAATATGCAAAAAATACTATTTTAGCACATTTTTCTGAGCTTTTAATGTTTCATGTATTTTTCGAAAATAATATGAAATATTCTATAAAAATATTGATTTTAAAGATTTTTAAAGGGATTTTTAAAAATAATTTAATAATTATGAAATATTAAATGCTATAAAACTTGATTTTATTGCATTTTTGACGATTTAAGGCTTTTCAAGATTTTCTGAAAAACAATTTTTTAGATAAGATACACCTATAAGTAAGCTTCATAAAAGAAAATCATAATTTCTTATTTTCCATAAATTTCAATTGCGAGAAATTTATTTAAAATGTGAAAATCTAAGTATTTTAGCTAAAAATGAGTTTTGCAGAAAAGCACTCAAACCGCTCTAAATCGTCAAAATATGCAATAAAATACCATTTTAGCACATTTGTATGATATTTTTAATGTTTCATGTATTTTTTGAAAAATAATATGAAATATTCTATAATAATACTGATTTTTATAGATTTTTAATTGGATTTTTTAAAAATATGTAAATAATATATAAATATTCAAAAATGCTATAAATCTCTATTTTATTGCATTTTTTGACGATTCATTGTATTTTCAAGGATTTCCTGAAAAACTATTTTTTTAGATAAAATATACCTATGAGTAAGCTTCCTAAAAGAAAATCATAAAATTTTCCTTACTTTTCCCATAAATTTCAATTGCAGTAGAAATTCTATTTAAAAGTGTGAAAATCTACGTATTTTAGCTAAAAAATGAGTTTTGTCAGAAAAGCACTCAAACCGCTCTAAAACGTCGAAATATGCAATAAAATACCATTTTAGCACATTTTTCTGAGCTTTTCAATGTTTCATGTATTTTTCGAAAATAATATGAAATATTCTATAAAAATATTGATTTTTAAAGATTTTTAATAGGATTTTTTAAAAATAGTTAAATAATTATGAAATATTCAAAAATGCTATAAAACTTGATTTTATTGCATTTTTTGACGATTTAAAGCCTTTTCAAGGACTTTCTGAAAAACAATTTTTTTAGATAAAATACACCTATAAGTAAGCTTCCTAAAAGAAAATCATTAAATTTTGCTTACTTTTCCCATAAATTTCAATTGCAGTAGAAATTCTATTTAAAAGTGTGAAAATCTAAGTATTTTAGCTAAAAAATGAGTTTTGCCAGAAAAGCACTCAAACCGCTCTAAAACGTCGAAATATGCAATAAAATACGATTTTAGCACATTTTTCTGAGCTTTTTAATGTTTCATGTATTTTGAAAATAATATGAAATATTCTATAATATTGATTTTTAAATTTTTAATAGGATTTTTAAAAATATGTAAATATTATAAATATTCAAAAATGCTATAAAACGTTCTTTTATTGCATTTTTTGACGATTCAAGGCATTTTTATGGATTTTCTGGAAAATCATTTTTTTAGATAAAATATACCTATGATTAAGCTTCCTAAAAGAAAATCATAAAATTTTGCTTACTTTTCCCATAAATTTCAATTGCAGTAGAAATTCTATTTAAAAGTATGAAAATCTACGTATTTTAGCTAAAAAATGAGTTTTGCCAGAAAAGCACTCAAACCGCTCTAAAACGTCGAAAAATACAATAAAATACAATTTTAGCACATTTTTCTGAGCTTTTTAATGTTTCATGTATTTTTCGAAAATAATATGAAATATTCTATATAAATATTGACTTTTAAAGATTTTTAATTTGATTTTTTAAAAATAGTTTAATAATTAATATATATTCAAAACTGCTATAAAACTTGATTTAATTGCATTTTTTGACGATTTAAGGCATTTTCAAGGATTTTCTGAAAAAAACTATTTTTTTTGATAAAATACACCTAGGAGTAAGCTTCCTAAAAGAAAATCATTAAATTTTGCTTACTTTTCCCATAAATTTCAATTGCAGTAGAAATTCTATTTAAAATTTTGAAAATCTACGTATTTTAAGTAAAAAATTAGTTTTGTCCGAAAAGCACTCAAACCTCTCTAAAACGTCGAAATATGCAATAAAATACCATTTTAGCACATTTGTATGATATTTTTAATGTTTCATGTACTTTTTGAAAAATAATATGAAATATTCTATAATAATACTGATTTTTATAGATTTTTAATTGGATTTTTTAAAAATATGTAAATAATATATAAAAATTAAAAAATGGTATAAATCTCTATTTTATTGCATTTTTTTGACGATTCATTGTATTATCAAGGATTTCCTGAAAAACTATTTTTTTAGATAAAATATACCTATGAGTAAGCTTCCTAAAAGAAAATCATAAAATTTTCCTTACTTTTCCCATAAATTTCAATTGCAGTAGAAATTCTATATAAAAGTGTGAAAATCTAGTATTTTAGCTAAAAATGAGTTTTGCCAAAAAGCACTCAAACGCTCTAAAACGTCGAAAATGCAATAAATACATTTAGCACATTTTCTGAGCTTTTAATGTTTCATGTATTTTCGAAAATAATATGAAATATTCTATAAAAATATTGATTTTTATAGATTTTTAATGGGATTTTTAAAAATATGTAAATATTTATAAATATTAAAATGCTATAAAACTTATTTAATTGCATTTTTGACGATTTAGGATTTTCAAGGTTTTCTGAAAAATATTTTTTATAAAATACACCTAGGAGTTAGCTTCCTAAAAAAATCATTAAATTTTGCTTACTTTTCCCATAAATTTCAATTACAGTAGAAATTCTATTTAAAAGTTTGAAAATCTACGTATTTTAGCTAAAAATGAGTTTTGTCAGAAAAGCACTCAAACCTCTCTAAAACGTCGAAATATGCCATAAAATACATTTTAGCACATTTTTTGACTTTTAATGTTTCTGTTATTTTTCGAAAATAATATGAAATATTCTAAATTAATATTGATTTTTACAGATTTTTAATGGATTTTTAAAAATAGTAAATCAATTATAAATATTCCAAAATGCTATAAACTTATTTTATTGCATTTTTTGACGATTCAAGGCATTTTATGGATTTTCTGAAAAATATTTTTTAGATAAATATACCTAGAGTAAGCTTCCTAAAAGAAAATCATTAAATTTTGCTTACTTTTCCCAAAATTTCAATTGCAGTAGAAATTTATTTAAAAGTGTGAAAATCTAAGTATTTTAGCTAAAAATGAGTTTTGCAAGAAAAGCACTCAAACCGCTCTAAAACGTCGAAATATGCAATAAAATACATTTAACACATTTTTCTGAGATTTTATGTTTCATGTATTTTTAGAAAATAAATGAAATATTCTATAAAAATATTGATTTTTATAGATTTTTAATGGGATTTTTAAAAATAAGTAAATAATTATAAATATTCAAAATGCTATAAAACTTATTTATTGCATTTTTGACGATTTAAGCATTTTCAATGATTTTCTGAAAAAATTTTTTTTATAAAATACACCTAGGAGTAGCTTCCTAAAAGAAAATCATTAAATTTTGCTTCTTTTCCCATAAATTTCAATTGCAGTAGAAATTCTATTTAAAGTTGAAATCTAGTATTTAGCTAAAATGAGTTTTGTCAGAAAAGCACTCAAACCGCTCAAAATGTCGAAATATGCAAAAATACGATTTTAGCACATTTTCTGAGCATTTTAATGTTTCATGTATTTTCGAAAATAATATGAAATATCCTATAAAAATATTGATTTTTAAAGATTTTAATGGGAATTTTTAAAAATAGTTAAATAATTATGAAATATTCAAAAATGCTATAAAACTTGATTTTATTGCATTTTTTGACGATTTAAAGCATTTTCAAGGATTTTCTGAAAAACAATTTTTTTAGATAAAATACACCTATAAGTAAGCTTCCTAAAAGAAAATCATTAAATTTTGCTTACTTTTCCCATAAATTTCAATTGCAGTAGAAATTCTATTTAAAAGTGTGAAAATCTAAGTATTTTAGCTAAAAAATGAGTTTTGCAAGAAAAGCACTCAAACCGCTCTAAAACGTCGAAATATGCAATAAAATACTATTTTAGCACATTTTTCTGAGCTTTTTAATGTTTCATGTATTTTTCGAAAATTATATGAAATATTCTATAAAAATATTGATTTTTAAAGATTTTTAATGGGATTTTTTAAAAATAGTTTAATAATTATGATATATTAAAACTTGATTTTATTACATTTTTTGACGATTTAAGGCTTTTTCAAGGATTTTCTGAAAAACAATTTTTTTAGATAAGATACACCTATAAGTAAGCTTCATAAAAGAAAATCATTAAATTTTGCTTACTTTGTGAAAATCTAAGTATTTTAGCTAAAAAATGAGTTTTGCTAGAAAAGCACTCAAACCGCTCTAAATCGTCGAAATATGCAATAAAATACCATTTTAGCACATTTGTATGATATTTTTAATGTTTCATGTATTTTTTGAAAAATAATATGAAATATTCTATAATAATACTGATTTTTATAGATTTTTAATTGGATTTTTTAAAAATATGTAAATAATATATAAATATTAAAAAATGCTATAAATCTTATTTTATTGCATTTTTTGACGATTCATTGTATTTTCAAGGATTTTCTGAAAAACTATTTTTTTAGATAAAATATACCTATGAGTAAGCTTCCTAAAAGAAAATCATAAAATTTTCCTTACTTTTCCCATAAATTTCAATTGCAGTAGAAATTCTATATAAAAGTGTGAAAATCTACGTATTTTAGCTAAAAAATGAGTTTTGTCAGAAAAGCACTCAAACCGCTCTAAAACGTCGAAATATGCAATAAAATACCATTTTAGCACATTTTTCTGAGCTTTTTAATGTTTCATGTATTTTTCGAAAATAATATGAAATATTCTATAAAAATTGATTTTTAAAGATTTTTAATGGATTTTTAAAAATAGTTAAATAATTATGAAATATTCAAAAATGCTATAAAACTGATTTATTGCATTTTTGACGATTAAGGCATTTTATGATTTTCTGAAAAATATTTTTAGATAAAATACCTATGAGTAAGCTTCTAAAAGAAAATCATTAAATTTTGCTTACTTTTCCCATAAATTTCAATTGGTAGAAATTCTATTTAAAAGTGTGAAAATCTAGTATTTTAGCTAAAAATGAGTTTTGCAGAAAAGCACTCAAACCGCTCTAAAACGTCGAAATATGCAATAAAATACATTTTACCACATTTTTCTGAGTTTTTAATGTTTCATGTATTTTTCGAAAATAATATGAAATATTCTATAAAATATTGATTTTTATAGATTTTTAATGGGATTTTTAAAAATATGTAAATAATTATAAATATTCAAAAATGCTATAAAACGTTATTTTATTGCATTTTTGACGATTCAAGCATTTTAGATTTTCTGAAAAATTTTTTTGATAAAATAGACCTATGAGTAAGCTTCCTAAAAGAAAATCATAAAATTTTGCTTACTTTTCCCAAAAATTTCAATTGCAGTAGAAATTCTATTTAAAAGTTTGAAAATATAAGTATTTTAGCTAAAAAATGAGTTTTGCAAGAAAAGCACTCAAACCGCTCTAAAACGTCGAAATATGCAATAAAATACGATTTAACACATTTTTCTGAGATTTTTAATGTTTCATGTATTTTTCGAAAATAATATGAAATATTCTATAAAAATATTGATTTTTATAGATTTTAATGGGATTTTTTAAAAATATGTAAATAATTAATATATATTCAAAAATGCTATAAAACTTAATTTAATTGCATTTTTTGACGATTAAAGGCATTTTCAAGGATTTTCTGAAAAACTATTTTTTTTATAAAATACACCTAGGAGTTAGCTTCCTAAAAGAAAATCAATAAATTTTGCTTCCTTTTCCCATAAATTTCAATTGCAGTAGAAATTCTATTTAAAAGTTTGAAAATCTACGTATTTTAGCTAAAAAATGAGTTTTGTCAGAAAAGCACTCAAACCTCTCTAAAACGTCGAAATATGTAATAAAATACCATTTTAGAACATTTTGCTCACTAGAGCTTTATTTAATGCAATGACGGACCAACCAACTAATATTGTCAATTTTACAGTGCTAAGGCCGAACTTACGCCCATTGGGAAACAGAGGAAGCTACCACCATGTTAGTGTTGGTTGTTATACCTACCTTGCTCTCAGACAGATCCCGCAGTCCCACTAGCGTGCTGGATGAGATCATTTACAACCAACGTAGTCAAGACTGTTTAAATTACTTTCATTATGCAACGAAAAGTTACTTTGTGCAACGACGAGAAGCTACTTTCATTATGCATAGAAGACGGAAGCTACTTTTTCATTATAGATCGAAGGAAGTTGTGAAGTCCGTCGTGTTCATTTCTTTTTATGGGGTTGAAAATCCTACGATCATCTTTCATTCACTTTACTTTAAGGTGAAACAGAAAGCCAGAAGAAGAGGTTTGATCATATGACCAAAAAGCTCCACCGAGTTGGTCTTCACATGATCAGACATGCGTCAGAAAGGCTTTATTTCACATGACAATTAAAATACTACCACCGTCTGTAAGACACAAATATAAGCTTCTACATGAACACTAGAACTAAAATAATGTAACGCGGGTCAATGCTGCTAGCACGAGCAAAAACAAATTCATGACATGATTACATTTAAAATTGTGTTAGTATTGCCACAAAACAGCATTTGAACATTGTGTCAGCTGTTTTGCACTGGTAGCTCATTTCTTCAAAAAAACAGTTTGTTAGTTGGTACTGCACAAACTCTGGTAGTTGGTCTTGCTACATGTGGCATGTAAAGGTACACGTTACATTTATACATTTCATTCAGGCGTATGTACACACTCCCATATAAGATGCTTAACCAGCGAACCGTGCTAAGGGTTTAACTTGATTACAGGGGGCCCCATCATTAAATCAGTATTTTGGTTCAGCCAATCATAATGTGGGTCAATTGTGGAGGTGATGTGGTATCACTCCACGGTCCACTCTTGTCAGATTCATACAGCTGCTAGTTGATCACGGTTGTCTCTTTGTCTCTGGCTGTTGTCTTGCCCCTTGATTACCGGGATATAATTATTTTCAAACCTCTTGTACATAGTATACATATTGTAAATACATCTGTTCATACTTGGTGAAGGAAAATACAATTCAAAGATTATTGCTGTGTTTATTTTTCGATCAAGCCCCCATTATGACCAGGTTTACAGCCTTGATTGCCTGGGTCATAATATGGGGGCCTGTCTGGAGATGCTGGAGCTGGAGTTGGTTTTTGTATCGTTCAGACAGACTTGCTATTGAGTATATGTGTAACCTGTCGTACTGTGCATAGCTGCTTGAACGTATTGCAAACAGCATGATAAGTTGGGGTTAATGCACCACCTATACGAGTCAGGCAGCGACTACAGGTGTCTGAGTTCACTCTACTATTCTTCAAACTTTCCTCTACTGGCGTTGCTGGCAAATTATCAATTTATTGGTGGTGAATATCAAAACACTCTCACTGCTCTGCTGGCCTGTGACATTATTCATTTAAAATTGGCGAAGCAACTGGCACACCAGATTGATGTATCGCCTGCTACAGGAGCTCATTGATGCCAGATCTCACCAGGTTTCTGCAGAATAATGTGGAACAACCTTGAGCAAGCCAGCAGTCTTGTGAAGCAGCAGGTGCACATCGAGGTTTGTCCTAGGGCTGGAGTCCACTTCATTGGCGCTTGAGTTAGCCAAACTCAATCTTGAACAAACCAGGGAGCAGCGAGCATTTGCTAGAGTTTAGTGAAGAGGAGAGGCTGTTACAAATAACTGTGGATGACTTAGTTGCAAAGGCAGTGCAACTGGTTCATGTTTGTTAACATTGAGCTAGAACAGTTTGCACTCTAGGCATTTAGAAAATAGGGCTCAGACTTTAAGGGTGGCTGGAAGTGCATTGGGAAGCATTGATTGCACTTTATGGTGTGTTTATTAAGCACAGGAATTTACATCTGTGTTAGACAACACTTGATTTTGGCAACTATCCAGATTGGTGAAAACCACGGTTCTTGGGGCTTATCGGTGTATTCCTGCCAAGTACAGGAAGGACTTTAAACTGGGTAAACGACAGCTGGGTCAGTCTTATGTTGACTTTGTAAGACAGCAGACAAAAGCCTTTACTAAGTGGTATAAGGTAAAGTGGTGTCGCCCAACTTCGGAAACATGGTACAGTTAATATTGTTGGATATTCTCCTTTGGTGATCATTGGACCGAAGGTTTTGAGTCTTCCTTCAGATCATTCGTTGGCTACTGCATTGGAAGCAAGCCAGGAGTTTGGCGCGATACTTTAACCAACTTCTATCACTTGACCGAGCGATCCCCATTACTAACAGCCTGGCATGAGCAGAGATCATCAAAGAAGAGTTCCTGATTGGAGGACGAAGTGCCAGGATGAGGTGAACTGACGACGTCAGCCAACTAAGTCACCTGGCGAGCCACATTACTCAACTCATGGTCAAACCTGGTGGGCGACATCAAACCCTCAGTATAGTGAACCATGACGTCAGTATCAGAGTGGCATAAACCACAAAATCGGCAGGGGGTCAAAATCAAACCTAAGGTAATGTGCTATTTTGCCATAAACCCGGCCATGTGAAGCCAGCTGCCCAAGTAGGCCCCAACCAGTAGGAGAATTACTAATCTCCTACTGAAATGAATCAGAAAGTAGTAGAGTGTGGGATGGTCCCATACTACAGTAATTGTCATACCTCCTTTCAGTGGAATTCAAAGAAAACTGAGTGAGAACATTTAGTGATACCAAGGCTTATTGCTTCCTTATAAGAGAGAGTACTTTCCCTGTCTGAACAAACATCATTGCACTCATCAGTTCTTTTAGAAGCTTTTGGAGGAGCAGTATTTTCTGTCCCTTTACATAAAATATGTGCAGAGTAAATTTACACTGGGTATTTGACTGTAGGTGTTTTTTGATGGATTTCCTATGAAAGATGCCGTGTTATTACTGGGTTTTTAACATTAATTCTACCAAGTGTTCAAAAACCTATAATGACTAATTCTTCTCCGATGTTGGCCATAAAAAATCGGGAAAATCCAAGGATTCTGATGAGAATGCTAACCATCCTTGGGCGACTCTGATCTTGGGTAGCCAATTTGTTTTAAGGAAAACTGGCCAGGGCCTCGTAAATTTTTAAAGACCCAATCAAGCCTTCCTTTTCCAGGGTTGCAGGATTGCCCGATGTCTCTGTTTTCCATGCCGAGGGGCTGTCCTTTCGGGAAAGGGAAAAGCGAAAAGACCCTTCATGAATTTCGCTTTTCAGGCAGCCATGGGTGAATTCCCCCAGATCACCCAGTCAAATATAAAATTAAAAACACTTCTTAATCTACTGAGACTGGTAAAGGGGGTGGGGGGGAAAGGGAAAAAACAGATAGATTGGTAGTTCCTAAAAATTTTTGAACACAAATACTAAATATAGCTCATAACTCTTGTTGGAGGCCACTTAGGAATTACTAAAACCATGTTAGAATACTAAAAGGGTTCTTCTGGCCAAAGTTAAGGCAAGATGTGAAGAATCATATCCGCTGTTGTAAAAGAATGTCAACAAAATAAAAGGGAAAACCCGGACACCCCCATTAAACCTGCACCTCTCCCTCCCCCTACCGCAGATGGAGA
>WNWK01057414.1:0-10745 GCA_009830355.1 Cherax destructor
GAAAATATATAATAGAAGCTGCAAAATTTGGAAATCAAATAAATGGAGATATGATATATAGTGATACTGATTCTGTATTTTTTTCATTATTGAACACTAAGATTGTAAATCCAGATAGATACATCATTTCAGAAACTACTAAATTAAATAAAAATGTAATATTAAATAATAAAATATACACACATATGTTTATATTGGGTAAAAAAACATATATAGCTACATATGATAATGAAATATTTTCTAGAGGTATTAATAAAAATGGTCCAAAATTATGGAAATATATGATGGAAAAAATTTATCACAGATTTATTGTATTAGGTGAAGAATTGGAATATTCTAAAGTATCTGATGTATTATATGATATGTATTATGAAACATATACTCTAATAAAAGTTGATAAATTGAAAATATTAAGAACCACAAATATTAGAAATAGAGATGTGTATAAGAAAACAACACCTATAACTAAATTAATAGACAGAATCACAAAAGAAATTCCAACATATAAGTTTGATTCTACTATTTCATATTTTTATTTATTAACAGATAATATTGAAGATGTTCATTTTGCATTGGATATAGAATTAGAAAATACTAATATTAATAAAATAAATTTATATAAATTTTATAGTCATATAATATCTACAATCTATGTCATATTAAGTTACAGAATTGAACATACACATATGAAAAAATATAACATATTTATAAAATATCCACATTCAGAATTTAAAAAAACAAACAAACTCACTTATCTACAAATCTTAGATAAGATTAGTTCACTATAAAAGGAACCAAACACTAACCAGTGTAGACACTTACCCCTCTACATCCTTTACTACATAATGTAATTATATTACAAGATCAACTAAAAAATGAATTCTAAATTGAGAAATGAAGATCAACAAGATCATCTCATAGAAGATGCATCTTCAAAGACACCTCATCATTTAGAAAAACAGCAAGAAGAGTTGGTATCTACAAATCAACAAAAACAACAACAACTCAAAATAAACATAAAAAAGAACAGGAAAGCTCAATGGAATTTCAGACGAAATCAAACAACGCAACAAATTAAAATGCATAATTTCAACAGTGAATTATGTTCTTATGGAATAAGACCAAGTAAGATATCATCACATCCATACAACTACAATCATCCTATAAACAAGATAACCTACAATCTTCAAAATGACATCTTCTATCCAGCATCTAGCACAAGAATATTTAACGAAAATATCATCAACAAAAAACCAAAAACTGAAAATTTTGAATATAATGAAACTACTGTATATAGATATAGTGAAGTTGAAATGTTAATAACGTTGATAATAAAAGAAAAAAGTAAATTGGAATATATGCAAAGTAATGCTAGAGATTTAGATATTTTTAAGAACAATTCTGTATTTAGATATATTATTCTAAATCGAGCAAGTATCAAATTATTGAATTTGAATTATGTATTTGACAATATTATTGGATCTACTATCAAACAGAAAAATGCATGTTATGCTGATTTATGTAGTGCTCCAGGTGGATTTACTTTTACTTTAATGAATGTCAATAGAGGTTATCATCTCCGACCATATATGATGACTATGTTTGAACGTGATACTTATTTATCCATGAGTAAAAGTATTACAACCATAAATGATGCATGTGTACCAGAGATATTTTTTGAAGATATTACTAAAATAGATTCTCAGAATAAATTTATAGAATTTATAAAAGAGAAGGAGGAGGAACTAGATTATGATGGATTGATGGATTTTGTTTTAGCAGATGGAGGTATAGATTATTCTGGAAAAGAAAATGAACAAGAATTTCACAGTTTAATTTTATATATATCTCAAATATTGACTGCTATGAAAATTTTAAAACCAGGTGGATTTTTTCTGTGTAAATTCTTTGATTTGTTTACAAAATATTCATTAAATTTATTGTATATTACAGCAATGGCATTTGATCAACTAAAAGTAACTAAAGTTATATCATCTAAAAGTGGTAATGCTGAAAGATATATTTTATTTGAAGGATTTAAACCCAATGAGTTAATTGTTCACACTTTAGAGTCTTGTTTAAAAGATAACTTAGAAATTGAAGTATTAGATGTTGAAAATGAAGATTACAAATCATTTGCAAATAAATTAATTATTATGAATAAGATTTTTGCAAATAAACAATTTATAGCATTGCAAAAATATACTGGTGTAAATGAGTATAAAGTAACAGAAAAAAACAATCTGTCATATTTATATTGTAAAAGATGGATTGATAAAATTAAAAATTAAATATTTTTATGTAATTTGAAATCAGAATATGTTATATTACTATTTGAAGAATTTTGTATTGTTTTTACAAAATCTAATATTATATTTTTATCTGATGTTGTAAATCTATTCAAATATGTTGAATCAATAAATATCAATTCTTTTTGTGAAATTGTATTATAATCTACATGATTCATATTTCGAAAATTGAAACTAATATGAACAAAAAACTGTTCATATAAGAATAACTGTAAAAATTTATTTGATGAAAAATCATAAATATCTAAATCCAAATTATATGGTTTATCATTAATGATATCATCTTCCGTAAATAACATTAACCAATTTTTTAATTTTTCTTTTTGATTAGAATCTTTCCAAAATAAAATATGATGTGGTTCATACTCTTTATGTAATTTATCGATGATATTATGCGTAGGTTTAATATCATCCATATTTTTCCATCGAATTGTACTTGCAATAACTTCATCTAAAGTAAATCTACTACAATCATGACGTAGAATTAACCGTTCTAGTGGTTTTTTATATTCAATTGGTAAATATTCTTTTAGAAAATCATAAGTTATCGATACCCAATATTTATGCAAAAAAACTTCCTTAAATGCACATTTTAAATTAAATTTATACCACAGCAAAGAGATGAGTGCATCATCTTTATCAGTTATAATCCAATTGTCATCATTAAATTCATCATTTTGATATGGTGTTTTACTATGTATTGCATAATAAGTTTCTAAATATTGTGGAAAATCATATATATATTTTCTCATATTTGTTTCAATATACTTTAATTTAATAGCAAATTCAATTAAAACCTTTTCTGCATGTTTTCTCATATTTGGAGACCATATTTCATATATAATTATCATAATACTTCTGTCATTATGTACGTTAGTTTTTAAAATATGTGTTATATATGAATGTAAATATTTTGGCACAGTCATTAAACATAATTCTTTTACAGTTAAAAAATTACATGATAATATATTAGAATTCATATCTATTAACAAGAGACATTGTAAAAGAAATATTTTAAATAATAAAAATTATAATATAAAGGGTTTTGTAGTTGGTAATTTCATTTCAGATTTTGCATTTGATAATCTTGATGGTTCAATAAAAACTGTTGTACTGTTTAACATTACTATTATACAAATTAATATAAGTGTAATTATTGTAACAATTATACCAAAAAAAGATACAGATGCATTACCAAACATATTCTGTAAATATTTTATATAATAATCATCATGTGTCATTCTGTGTAATAAATGTAAAGGTTTTTAAATTTTTCGATCTATGTATTACTTTTAAATTATATTTAATTAAAAAATCTGTAAAATCAAATTGTGTTTTATTTAAAACTCTATTTACTAAATTATGAAAATCATAAATAGTTGTTATTGGATCACGTGTTAATCGTATAAGTATGGTTATTATAAATGGATCTTTATTTTTATAATTAAAAGCACATTCTGAACAAATTAAACATAAATTAAAATTTAACATAATACATGCAAACATATCAATTTGTATTTGAGTTTGTGATAAAATTGATGATAAATGTAAAAACTTCCAATATATTGGTCCCCAAACATTTTTGTAATAATCATCAGATTTTAAAACAGTTGGATTTTTTATATTTAAAAGATTTAATACTTCAACATATGTTAATTTATTATATTGGTCAATTGTTAATTTATTTATTTTCTGCATATATTTTGAATTAATTATATTGGCAACAAATTTTAATAATAATAATTGATATTCTAATAAAAATTTTCCAGCAATCTTTAAGGTTGGTTTGGGTTTTAGTTTTTTAATATAAGTAAATACATCAGCAACTGATTGATAGTAATCATTTCGTAATTGTGCTAAATTTTCAATTTCATATTTTGTTACATTTATATCTACAACAGTTTCATTAAAATGATTCAAGGAATGTGTTGTAGATGTCATTTTTTATAGAATCAAAATAATCAAATGTACCACTATGTTCTACAATTGGTAAATAATTGGTTTCTATATCTATACTAAAATCATTTAAAGATAATGTATTTGTTAATGGTGTACTTTTAATTATTGTAAATTGCTTATTTAATTGATCAAAATTATAGAATTCTATGAATGATAAAATTTGTGGTAATACGTAAAATGTTTCATTAACAACAAGCCCATACCAAGTAATTGATGATAATCTAATATAAAATTTTGTAAAATCAACTATATTCATATTAACAAATTGAAATATTGTTGGTTCATACATATTATTTATATTTATATATGAACCTTTTACAAATAATTGTGGATTCCATGATAGTACTTCTAATGTTTTTGTAAATGAATTTACGAAATACATTAATACATTTCCATCTACATCCATTTTTTTCATGCGAATTGGCACAAATGCATTACATAATATATTATCTGTAAATGTAAATGTGTGTTCTGTTAAAAAATCTGCATAACATAAAATTCCAGAATTCATATCAGATATGACTCTTAAAGGTTGTTTTGGTCTGTATATGTATTGAGCAGTTTCAAAATAAAAATAATCAATTGAATTTACTAAAAAAGTATTATCTTGTCTATGTTTTATAAAAGTATCATATTTATAATAAATTGCAAAATCAGATTTAAATTCAGGCATATTTTCAAAAATATTCCAATTAAAATTTCCAAATTTATTATCAAAATAATTTGCCTGAATTGTTTTAATTGGTTTAAATTGTTGATAGTTGTTTATAGATAATTCAATTTCAATACTATCAGATAATGATAAATCTGTATATTGAATAAACGTTTGTTTGTATTCAATTGGATTAAATAAATATGAATTTCGACTGATCATAAAAAATAATAAACTTGCGGGATCTGTAATTTGAAGTAATGGAATTGATATAGTTTTCATATTATTTGATGTAGTTCTTAATTCTTTTTTATTATTATTATATACATATAAACTAATTGGATATGTTATATAATCATTTGAATAATATTCAGAATAAGTTTCATCTTGATTGATTTTACATTCTAATTTATCATTTCCATTTATAGCATATATTCCTGAATCACAAGTAATAGTATTATCAAATTGATTTTTGCATAATGTAAAACTATTTTCGTCAATATAAATTGTAAAATTATCAGGTTTATTAAAACATGAATTCATTGTAACACAATTATTTATAGATGTATTAAATACTGATCCATCTTTACATTTTTCTTTTACGCTTTTTGAATTTAAACATAAATAATATTCATTATCTTCTAATATAGTATCATCTATCATTTGTTTGTGAATTGTATATTCTCGTAAATCTTGACAAATATCATATAAATTACATGGATTATCTGTAAGTTCTTGATACTTTTTTTGATTATATAAAGTATTTGATGGACATGTTTTTATAATATATGAAAAATCTTCTTGACATACAGCATAAAGTCTATCATGATATTTTATATCTTTTATTGATTTATTTATGTCATTAAAATCAAAATGATATTCATCAAGACCTACAATCATATTTACATTAGTTTCATCACAAAGATTATTTACTCTACATGTTTTATCATTAGTATTAAAATACCAACCACTAGGACATTTGAATTTATTAACAACTCCACTAACATAAAAACCTTCATCATCCGATGTAATAGAGCCATGATCTTTTTGTGTGTATTCAGTACCATCATCATTAACTGGATTATCCATTATGTATTTCTCCAATAATTGTGGTGCATTTTCATCATAATTTAAAAAATAATTCTCATATTGACCATTTTGTAATTTCTTTTTTGTAAATGCAGTAGCAGCATTAGCGTTTGATATTAAATATTTACTATATGTTTTTTCAATATTTTGTTTTTTTGGAAGTTGTATTATAAAATATATTATTAATATAATATATAAAACTAAAGCTATTATTAAATATGTTAATATTTTCATTATAAATATTATTATTATGAAATAAAGTATATCTAAATATATAGTTATAGTAATGATTTCTTTAATTATAATATTATTTTTATTCATAGTAATAATATATTTGATAGTAATAAAACCTCAAATAAAATGACATTTAAATGGTTAGATGATATAGCAAAGGATCATCATCAATAAAAATATAGATGATTTTAATTTAAAACTGATATTGTAAAAATGCAGATTCTTTACTAGTTAAATGATGCATTTATAAAATCATGTGAACATTTAATGAGATTTTGAAATGGCATTTTGAAATATCGTTGAGTAAACCAATAACTGTCAAATTATTCAAAAGAATGTCATGTGTTTAAATTGAAAAAAATGCTGAAATATGATTTATGACTGTGATCTTTTATTTTAACAATGTAAATCATGATTTAATGGTCTTTTGATTTGAGGTATCATTGTAATAGAGTCTGTTATTGAATAAATAAATAATATTATAATTAAAAATATCATTACTAAACTCAATTATTAATAGAATTTTTTCATATGAATACATTATATGAATCATTAACTATATTCTAATAAATGCATTTTTAGTTTATATATTATTATGTAAAATATTTTTAAAATATTAAATAAAACAAAATATGATAAACATATATAAATATTAGAATAATAGCTATTTTATGATTTAAAATAAATAAAAAAAACAAAATGACATATGAAATATTTTATATAAAGTAATATGATGTTACAAATACAAAATTCATGTATTAAATATAATGAAAATACATATGTCCCCAAAAAAGATCATGCTCTATTACATCGGATGATGAAGTTTTTATGTTAGTGGAGTTGTTATAAATTCAATGTCTAGTGGTTGTATTTAATACTAATGATAACATGTAGAGTAATAATCTTGTGATGAACTAATTAAATATGATTGTAGATCTGATGAATATCATTTATTTTAATGACATAAATAAATCAATAAAAGATAGAAATATCATGATAGACTTTATGTCGATGTCAGAAGATTTTTCATATATTATAAAACATGTCCTAAATACTTTATAATCAAAAGTATCAAGAATCAGATAATCCATGTAATTTATATGATATTTGTCAAGATTTACGAGAATATACAATTCACAAACAAATGATAGATGATACTATATTAGAAGATAATGAATATTATTTATGTTTAAATTCAAAAGCGTAAAAGAAAAATAAAGATGGATCAGTATTTAATACATCTATAAATAATTGTGTTACAATAATTCATGTTTTAATAAACCTGATAATTTTACAATTTATATTGACGAAAATAGTTTACATTATGCAAAATCAATTTGATAATACTATTACTTGTGATTCAGGAATATATGCTATAAATGGAAATGATAAATTAGAATGTAAAATCAATCAAGATGAAACTTATTCTGAATATTATTCAAATGATTATATAACATATCCAATTATTTATATATATAATAATAATAAAAGAATTAAGAACTACATCAAAATATGAAAACTATATCAATTCCATTACTTCAAATTACAGATCCCCAAGTTATTATTTTTATGATCAGTCGAAATTCATATTTATTTAATCCAATTGAATACAAACAAACGTTTATTCAATATACAGATTTATCATTATCTGATAGTATTGAAATTGAATTATCTATAAACAACTATCAACAATTTAAACCAATTAAAACAATTCAGCAAATTATTTTGATAATAAATTTGAAATTTTAATTGGAATATTTTTGAAAATGCCTGTTTAAATTGATTTTGCAATTTATTATAAATATGATACTTTTTAAAACATAGACAAGATAATACTTTAGTAAATTCAATTGATTATTTTTATTTTGAAACTGCTCAATACATTAAGCCAAAACAACCTTTAGAGTCATATCTGATGAATTCTGGAATTTATGTTATGCAGATTTTTAACAGAACACACATTCATTTACAGATAATATATTATGTAATGCATTTAGCAAACACATGAAAATGGATGTAGATGGAAATGTATTAATGTATTTCGTAAATTCATTACAAAAACATTAGAAGTACTATCATGGAATCCACAATTATTTGTAAAGGTTCATATATAAATATAATAATATGTATGAACCAACAATATTTCAATTTGTTAATATGAATATAGTTGATTTTACAAATTTTATATTAGATTATCATCAATTACTTGGTATGGGCTTGTTGTTAATGAAACATATTTACATACACAAATTTTATCATTCATAGAATTCTATAATTTTGATCAATTAAATAAGCAATTTACAATAATTAAAGTACACCATTCAATACATTATCTTTAAATGATTTTAGTATAGATATAGAAACCAATTATTTACCAATTGTAGAACATATGTACATTTGATTATTTTATTCTATAAAAATGACATCTACAACACATTCTTGATCATTTTAATGAAACTGTATATAAAGTAACAAAATATGATTGAAAATTTAGCACAATTAGAAATGATTACTATCAATCAGTTGCTGATGTATTACTTATATTAAAAACTAAACCCAAACCAACTTAAAGATTGCTGGAAAATTTTATTAAATATCAATTATTATTATTAAAATTTGTTGCCAATATAATTAATTCAAAATATATGCAGAAAATAAATAAATTAACAATTGACCCAAAATAATAAATTAACATATGTTGAAGTATTAAATCTTTTAAATATAAAAATCAACTGTTTTAAAATCTGATGATTATTACAAAAATGTTTGGGACCAATATATTGGAAGTTTTTACATTTATCATCAATTTTATCACAAACTCAAATACAAATTGATATGTTTGCATGTATTATGTTAAATTTTAATTTTCAACATCTAATACTTCAATTTCTAAGTTATCTTTTAAACAAGACTCTAAAGTGTGAACAATTAACTCATTGGGTTTAAATCCTTCAAATAAAATATATCTTTCAGCATTACCACTTTTAGATGATATAACTTTAGTTACTTTTAGTTGATCAAATGCCATTGCTGTAATATACAATAAATTTAATGAATATTTTGTAAACAAATCAAAGAATTTACACAGAAAAAATCCACCTGGTTTTAAAATTTTCATAGCAGTCAATATTTGAGATATATATAAATTAAACTGTGAAATTCTTGTTCATTTTCTTTTCCAGAATAATCTATACCTCCATCTGCTAAAACAAAATCCATCAATCCATCATAATCTAGTTCCTCCTCCTTCTCTTTATAAATTCTATAAATTTATTCTGAGAATCTATTTTAGTAATATCTTCAAAAAATATCTCTGGTACACATGCATCATTTATGGTTGTAATACTTTTACTCATGGATAAATAAGTATCACGTTCAAACATAGTCATCATATATGGTCGGAGATGATAACCTCTATTGACATTCATTAAAGTAAAAGTAAATCCACCTGGAGCACTACATAAATCAGCATAACATGCATTTTCTGTTTGATAGTAGATCCAATAATATTGTCAAATACATAATTCAAATTCAATAATTTGATACTTGCTCGATTTAGAATAATATATCTAAATACAGAATTGTTCTTAAAAATATCTAAATCTCTAGCATTACTTTGCATATATTCCAATTTACTTTTTTCTTTTATTATCAACGTTATTAACATTTCAACTTCACTATATCTATATACAGTAGTTTCATTATATTCAAAATTTTCAGTTTTGGTTTTTTTTTGATGATATTTTCGTTAAATATTCTTGTGCTAGATGCTGGATAGAAGATGTCATTTTGAAGATTGTAGGTTATCTTGTTTATAGGATGATTGTAGTTGTATGGATGTGATGATATCTTACTTGGTCTTATTCCATAAGAACATAATTCACTGTTGAAATTATGCATTTTAATTTGTTGCGTTGTTTGATTTCGTCTGAAATTCCATTGAGCTTTCCTGTTCTTTTTATGTTTATTTTGAGTTGTTGTTGTTTTTGTTGATTTGTAGATACCAACTCTTCTTGCTGTTTTTCTAAATGATGAGGTGTCTTTGAAGATGCATCTTCTATGAGATGATCTTGTTGATCTTCATTTCTCAATTTAGAATTCATTTTTAGTTGATCTTGTAATATAATTACATTATGTAGTAAAGGATGTAGAGGGGTAAGTGTCTACACTGGTTAGTGTTTGGTTCCTTTTATAGTGAACTAATCTTATCTAAGATTTGTAGATAAGTGAGTTTGTTTGTTTTTTAAATTCTGAATGTGGATATTTTATAAATATGTTATATTTTTCATATGTGTATGTTCAATTCTGTAACTTAATATGACATAGATTGTAGATATTATATGACTATAAAATTTATATAAATTTATTTTATTAATATTAGTATTTTCTAATTCTATATCCAATGCAAAATGAACATCTTCAATATTATCTGTTAATAAATAAAAATATGAAATAGTAGAATCAAACTTATATGTTGGAATTTCTTTGTGATTCTGTCTATT
>WNWK01057415.1:0-10745 GCA_009830355.1 Cherax destructor
TAATAGGGAAATTGAGATTATCTTAAGGAAAATAACATTGGATTTTTGTTCTTATAATATGGTAGGGGAAATAATAGTAACATATTAAAAAATTGAGATTATCGTATAGGAAAGTAACAATGACATTTTCAAAGTAGTTTATAGCATGATCATTTAGGTTTGGGTGATAGGTGGTTTTGAGTTGAGTCTTAAATTGATTTTCAGACAAGATTATCTTAATATTTACTGGTAATGAATTCCAGATTCTGGGGCCCTTTATGTGCATAGAATTTTACATAGGTTGATATGAACAGGGTATATAAAAAAGTGATCTGTGTCGTGTGTTGTGGTCATGGGTCCTATTAAAGTTGGTGAGGAGAGTTTTGAGCAGGGTTTATATTAGAGTGAAAAGTTTATATATGTAGTAGGCACAAGAGTAAGTATGAATGTTCTTACGTGAGAAGTTTAGGTCTTTGAAATTTGGGGAGTATGCTGCTAGGTGGATTTGGGGATAAATTTTTACTGCGGCTTTTTTGGGTTATTTTGGTCTGGTGAAATCTGTTGATCCCCATGCACAAAAACCTGGGGGAGGGTAGATAGTGAATGATATTTTAGAGGGCTGATATACCCCGGGGAAAATTGCCCTGTTTCAACTTAAAAATAATACCCCACCCTCAGTTTTAAAAGGCCCTTTAAACCCTTGGAAATTTTTATTTTTTTTTACATTTGCGCCCCAAAATGGTTGTTGCAAAACCCATAGTCATTTTATTTTTTTCCCTTATTTATAATTGCCCAGAAATGTCAACCTGTTCTCTCCCCTTTGAAATAAACTTTTTGGGAACCCCGCCCCCTTATATCACACTTAAGTCCTCCAAAAATTTGTACCCCATCAACCTTAATCACAACATCTCCACTGCCCCCAGCTTCCTCTGCAATGTTTAAAACCCATACCTCACCCCTTTAAAAGTGTTGGTGTTTATATTCTGCTGCTCCACCCAACGGGGCAACCACAGATATCAAAAATCCCTCTTCTATTCCCCCCCTTCCATTCTGATGATATGCAATTGTTATGTTCCTTTAAATTTTTTCTCAACTTCTGTTCTTTTGTTCACTTTCAGTTTTCTTTTTCAAACCCCCCCAAACTCCGTCAATATTAACAGTTTTTCTTTACCTAATTTTTTGCCTTCTAATTTTATTTTTCCCTATCACCCCCGCCTGCTTTTTCACTGCCCCACAAAAAAATCCCTTTATCATTCAGGTTAAAAATCCCCAAAAAAATCTTATTTTTTTCTTTTTTAACATGCGTTTTTTTAACTGTTCATTTCTTCTTTAAGGTTTTTCTTATTTATCTCCTTCCATTTTTTTTTCTTTTCATCAAAATTAATTAATAAATTCTCACTCAGTCACCCCCCCCGTTATTACGAACACAGACTTTAATTTTAAAAGGCGTGTTGTACTCCCCGTAACTCAGGTCTCAAGGCAAGCATCAACCCCAAACAATTAAACAAGAAAGATCATACTTTTTACCCGTATACCCTACACCAAAAAATTTATAGTATTTACAGAATTAAATAATCAGCATAGTAAAAGGGAAAAAAAGAGCAAGAGTGACTCACTACAGCCGGGTCTTCACCTTAGGCCACCCCCCAGTGAGTAAAAGGGAAAACACCAGCGAGGGGCACTCCGCCCGGCCAGGTAGGTAAGATAACCACCTTCGTTGGGGGGAAATTTTAACCAGTTGGGTTTAAATTTTGACTGGACAGTCTGCCTTCAGTGACCTCTAAAAACCTAATGGCCTAATTGCCCAATTGGGTGTGTGATAAAAGCCATTAAATTATAACGTTCGGCGCAAGCCCCCAACATCCTTTTTTTTTTCCCTATCTCCCCCCTCAATATATTATTTATATTGTAAAGACTTCTCATATGCAAACTTGCTTCCTTACCACCCCTTTTTTACCTCCTCACTACATCACTCTCTTTTTCCCAAACGCACAACCCCTTTCGGCCCCCAAAAATGCCGCGCTTTACACTGATCCTTAATTTCCACCCCCTTTCATAACATGAAACTTTCTAAAAACGTTTTATATTTCCTGAACTATCCTCCCTAAATTTTTAAATTCCCCCAAATCTTACCCACTGAAGAAATTTTCCAAGAACCCAAACTTCCTTTTCCCCGTAGTTCCATAAAAATAATCACTTGCCCCTACAAAGGGACATGTAGTCCAGGAGTTTTCCCATCATTTTTTTGTCTACTAATTTCTAAGTCCTGTCATCATTAGGCCACTATCATTTATAAAAGAAATTGAATAAATTATAGCATTTAGCAGTGGATTTGAAAGAGACATTCTGTTTTTTGGATTCTATGGTTTTTATGCCAAAAGGCTTCATCAAGTTAAAGAATAAGTCCTGCCTTTTTGGATGTCTTTATTGCGAACCGTTTCCCCTGTACAGAAGGCACCCAGTCAAATATGGCGACTTTTTTGCTGGGGACAGTCAAATAGGCGGATGTTTAAAAAGTCTTTAGCTTCTTGCAAGTTGAAGGTTTCAGCCTTAACCTACAGAGTCAGGGTAGAAAAAATTTGGGGGTGGGGGGATATCAGCGCTGGGATTGCCAAGGTTTTAGTTCCCAAGGTGGAAATATGTCCCGCAAATTGGGGCCCGCTGAGTGGGGAAACAGGTGAGTTAAAGGAAATTTGGGGGCACTGACCAGAGTATCCACAGTGATGTGCTAAAATTTGATCAGGTGGCCCTTTTTCCCGGTATGAATTCTGCAGGGAAAGATATAATTCCTGCCTCGGGGTTGGGGATATGATTAATGAATCTTTGAGTTTGTGCTCACTCCCTTTCCCGGACAAAAGATTGAGAAAGTTAAACTGTCTTGTTCCTTTGGGGCAACAAAACCCTGGGGAAAAACCCGATTTTGAAAGAATACATTTTCTTTCAGCTTAAAATCATTTTAGGTCATTGATGTTGTGTTTTTTCCTTTATCGTTTTAAAACATCCCCGGAAAATGACTATGGTTGGACAAAAATTTACATTTAATAAACAAATTTAAAGACAGCAAACCTTATATAATGGATGGCAAACTTCATATTTTAGTAAACCTAAAATTTTTGCACCCCTGGCAGAGTGGACAATATTGTGAAGCAAACGTGAGGGCAGTGCAGTCCACTCGTAGTCCCACTTTTAAAAAAAGGAGCAAGTCAAAACATCTTTTAAAGGGACCCCTTTCAGCAAAGAACGGGAAACCCCGACACTGACTGCAAGTATCGGGAAGAATAACTTTATTCCTCTGTTTTTTTTTAAATTGTTTTGAATAATAATGGATAAATTTTATTTTTTTAAGATAATATAAAGGGGATCATTTAAAAAAAAAGAGTGATTCTTAGAAAGGGCTGACTTTCCACAGCCATCAAGAGGGCTGAATGCAGGTCCCGGAGGGAAAATGTCGGCTGTCAGTGGCGGTCTGATACTTTGAGCACTTGGGGCAAGAGGATGTGTCCTTATTTCTATTTTCAACTTATGTTAAATTTTCACCTTTGCCATCAAATCTCTTTATGTCATTTGTCTCCTAATTGACGTGACTTATTTTTTCAAAAAAGCGGGGGGGGAACCCCCGGGTCAGAGTCAAAATCCAGACACGAGCCCTTTAAAATGGTACAATAAAACCCTCAACTAAGAATTTTTACACCATAGAAAGCATAGGGCCCTTGCCACAAATGCAAGTTTTTCAGAGGAATCTGCGATTTTTTTGGAAAATGGTGCCTATGCTAGCCTTTTTATGGTGTATAAATATACCTAGTTGGAGAAATTTTTTGCCCCTGGCCCCGGGGAAACCTTGGTTGGGTTTTATGCTCGATCGGGTTTTTGGGGTTTTGGGTTTTTTTCAAACGGGCATTCGTTTTTTAAACAAATTATGTTTGTGAGGTTTGCATCAGTTCGGCCTTTATCCTAACAATACAAAACTAGTATAAAAAAGAATTTCAAAATATCTTGGTTTTCAAAATGTAAGGAACACTGGGACGCATCTGGCATCACATCTGCGATATCAGCTGCTCCAACTAGGCCAAGTGCCATTTGCTAAACCAAATTTTATAAAGAAACCCCGATACATCATTGGGGGCATATATAATCCAATCTTCTATGCATAATTCCTGATATGAAAGGGGAATATTAAAATTTTACAGGGCCCTATGATGCGGTAGCTGAGAAAACAAATGGGAATCCAGACGCCACACAGACTCGCACCCCATACCTTGATTCATGGTGAATTTCCCGCCCTTTACCTTGCTCTTGGCTTATTCCCACCTTCAAAAAAAAAAAATGTATTTCATTATGTTTGTTGAAATTTTGTAAAATTTCACTTGTCTCCCCGATTTAGTGTTTCATATCTCTACAAAACTGTTTACTCGGGACTTTCATAAATGTTTATACAGGCAAACCCGCAATTTAAAGAGATGGACTGGTAAGCCAACGAAGGCGTCAGTCAGGTGACCAAAGGCCCAGCGGGTCAGGAAACACTTTTACTGTTTCCTAACAAACCCCAAAATTTCCAAACTCCAAATTCTTTGAAGTTCATTTGTGAATCACGGAAGGAAAGTCTGGGAAAAATTTTTTAACAAATACTTTCTCCCCTTTATCGGGGGACGATTTTGCATGAAGCTTTTGACCATGAATTTGTCCATATGAAAATTATAGGGAAGGGGGGATTCCCAGTATCCCCAGGATCCAAAAAACACATCATAGTATTAAATGGGAACCATTGCAATCCGCTTCAAGATCGCCAGGGGACTATACATGACAGATTACGAAACCAAATTTAGATAACGAAACAATGAATTATGACTCCGCTGGCAACATTATTTCAGGAGCACATTTTTTCTCTTATCAATGGTTGCACTCGCATGGCAAACAAGAAACGTTTCCTTCCAGTAATAGTTTGTATTTTATCCCTCCGTCTGGAACCTACAAAGCAAGTGGCTTGTTGCAACACTGGAAGCTGGAAATTATAATGTTACTAATTTATTTAAAGTTTGCCACAAGGAATGAAAACCATTGAATAATGCTTGCGGATAATAAAAACCATTGAATAATACTTGCGGATAATGAAAACCATTGAATAATGCTTGCGGATAATGAAAAGATTTTCCCAAAATAAGCAATAAAAATAGAGAAATCCATAGAAGATCTTTTAAAAAGGGGGAAAGATGCATAATGGAATGTATTGTTGATAAGTAGTATATAATCAAAATAAAAGGATGGGGTTAAAAAAGCTACATGAAGAATATAAATTGTCTGAGAATCATTACTTTTATGTGACTGTCACCGTAGTTAAAATGAAGGAAATCGTGAGAATATATATGATAAAATATCCAACTTTAAATTAGGCTTGAAATTTATGGACGGAAAAAAAAACTGCTGTTCATTGCAAGTGTTTGACCAAAAATGAAATATGTGTTGAGAGTAAAAGGGCCGCACCACGCATATATCATGGGAATTGTTTGGATTCTTGTGTTTTACAAATCTGAAGTTTCTTCATCACTGTGAATATTTCCACATTTATGAACATCAACAATGATGTACAAATTTCAAATACTATCAGCATAACATATGCAGCAATAATAATAATATAATAGCTTTACTGATAAATATTAATACTATAGAACTACCTTAACACATTGAAATTTTGTTACAAAGTCACCTGATAAAAACAATAGTTCTTTTTTGCTGGTTCCATATAGGTTTTTAAATTTTATATGTGTAGTATTTACAAACCCAATTTTTTCTTATAACTTGAGTTTTTTCAATTTTAAAATGTCTTTTAATAATAACATATGCTTTAACTATAACCGCAAACTAAATATAATTAATGCATTATTATACAATTCAATTTTTTGAACTGTATTAAATTTATAGTAGAGCACAACTTTACATTACCAGAGTTGGGGAGCATTTTTTTCTGGTGATTTCCAAACGAGGTTAGAGTTTCCACCACTGTTGAATTTAACGACCCATGCTTAACACTATGAGTAAAATATATCATCCACATGTAATTTATGTACTGCACATATGTGCATTATCTAAATTCTATAAAAAAAATTTTGGGTATTTAACTTGTATTAATCTGGCTTATAATCCCTCAATTAAGTATATAAGTATTTTTATCTTGCTAAATATGTTTCAAACTCTTAAAACTTTACTAAAATTTATGTTGTTCAATTCTGTGTTATGTATACTTAACTTATAAGATGTAATATTATTTACAAAATTGGCACATACACTTTGTATAAACATCTGATATAAACTAATGTTGTACCTTTTATTATGTAACTTCAAAACATTTATGTTAGCTTTGGGCTTGCCCAAACGCTGTGTGTATTGCAGATTTATAAAATATATTTTATACTGTGATCCCATCTTCCTTCCTGATAGAATATTTGTTCTGTGACTGGAAATTATGGAAGTACAGTTAAGTAGCATAAAGTAGCATGACTTTTGTAAAGACAGGATGGAGGTTCCAACTGCTTCCTGGGTTTAACGTTTTTAAATTACTGCATAACAAACAACCACAACAACGATAATAATAATAATAATTTTAATAATACTAATATTTTTAATAATAATAATAATTTTAATAATAATAATAATTTTAATAATAATAATAATAATAATAATTTTAATAATAATAATAATAATTTTTAAAAATAATAATAATTTTAATAATAATAATAATTTTAATAATAATAATTTATAATAATAATTTTAATAATGATAATAATTTTTAATAATAATTTTAATAATAATAATAATAATAATTCTAATAATAATAATAATTTGTATGCAGACTATCATTACATGCATCTGGCATGCTCCTGTGAAAATAAGAGACTGGTACTGACGTAAATTATATTTTATTAGATCGTCTTCTGCCTCTTTCATTTTTTTTTAAGGTATCCGGGCGAAGAGTCCCTGGAGTGCGGGAGCAAGAGGAGCTGCCAGAGAGCCCAGTGATGGTGACATTACGGGAGAGCCGGGACGCCTAACATGCCCCTGGCTCAAGGTCTCTCATTCATGTACTGTCACGAAGTAATTCTGCAAATTATGTTATGCTGTCATAGTGCAATAATTTGAGTTGTTTATTTTAAATAGCAGTCTTCTAATACCTTTTAATATTATGCAGCAGAATTAAAAAAAATGTAGTTTAATAGTTTGTTTGTAATTAGGAGAGCATATAATGAACAGCATTCATAAAACTACTCGGTTATGCTGCCAATTACAATATGAATAATTTGAAATAATAAATCCCACAAGGAAGGCTTTCATGTTGGAGACTGATGGTCCGTGGAGTTAGACATTTCCTACCATTTCCCGTATCTTAGTCTGTTTGTTACCTTTCCAGTCTCACTAGATCCATAAGGGTTTAGTGTTTCTCTCAGGTATATTAATAATAATAATAGAAATTTAAAAATAATAATAATGTGCACTGCAGGAGGCCTACTGGCCCATGCGAGGCAGGTCCACGATACCTACCAGCCTTTGCCACTGGCAAGCCTCAGGAACGGGCTCATCTTTAGTTGAATAGTAATGCTCAGACCCAAAAGATAGGGAACCAAGTTCAAAGAAATTGATAATTAATGTCTGCATGAGATTGTGCTAAAATCATATGAACAATTAAGTCATACTAAAATCTATTTGTTCAGTTATGCTGTGTAGGCATTCCAGGAGTGTTCATTAAACTGTACTGGGAAAGTTTGCTTATCCAGTGAGATTTGAATGGTCGGTTTAACAGAAATGTCGTCATAAGCTCTTCGCTCCTGTGTGCGGGTTTTTTGTGTAAAATTTTCCTGATCTTTGTTCTATACACTTTAAAGAACACTTTTCAATTTGTCTCATATTCTTCAAGACCTAATTTCATAGTAGCGTTTAACCTTCTAAATTCCAGCTTTTTATCTCTCTTTTTTAAAAAGAATGTACTGGTAACAAGGCGTTCTCCCTCTTCTGATCCCTGATAAATTTCTTTATTCTCTCCTAATAGAAGCTTTAGTCTTTTTTAAACATCCATTTGGAATCGTTTTTTTTTACCAAATTTCTATCTGGGAAATATATATTTATATAAAAACCGCATCTAGCCAAGAATCGAACCCATGTTGGTTTGGCCCCTCCCTGGTGAGCGAATTTTGAAAGGGAGAGGGATGGTATAATGCTTTTGGGGAAAAAGGGGATGGCTGCAAATTTTGGCTGGGGGGAAAGGGTCTGGATCATTAGCTGAGGTGGATGGCTGGGGCTTGAACTGATACTGTTTTGTAATGGAGTACTGAGGAATTCTGTAATGTATTTTTGATCTTTTTTTCCCTCAGTATTTTATAAAATAAAAAAAAGATCAAACGTTGCTAAAAATTCCACTTCAGACAGTGTTTAGCTTTGTCAAGATCCTCTTGGAAGAATTCTGAAACCCCAATAACATGGACCGCCCTATGTGGTTTTGTCACCACGGGTAAGCCAAACCAATGGGCTGAGTCCTTGCTAGTCGAGTGTTATTGATAAATCCCCTTGATAGTGGTTAAAATATAAATTTATATATTTTTTTTTTTTTATTAAAAATCGGTTTCCCCCATCAAGGCAGGGGGGGCCCCGAAAAAAAATATCATTCACTCCATCATTTTTGCCAGAGGGGGGCTTTTTCACTACAGTTTAACACCCCCTTTCCCTTCAGAAAGGGAAAATGTACTTCCCATCTCCGGACTCTCCGCCGCCGGTTTCCCCGAATCCTTCATAAAAGTTACTTTGCTCACCTCCAAAACACGAATATTAAAAAACCCTTTGTCTCCATTCACTCCACAAAACGTCACCCCTTTTCGGAAGTCCCAAACCCTTGGAAAAAAACCTCCTTTACCCCCCCCCCATCCTTTCCTAGGCCGACCCCCCACCCCGCCTTCCCCCTTTCTCTGATTTTTTCCCCTAAGTCATTCTGTTTCGTTTCATTTTTTCATGTCCGAACCACCTCAACAACCCTCCCCAGCTCTCTGGATAATAGTTTTTAATCCCGCACCTCCTCCTAATTTCCAAACTACGAATTCTCTGCATTATATTCCAACACATTGCCTCAACGACATTTCCACTGCCTCCCCCTCCCCGTTGCAACATTCATCACCCATGCTTACCCCATATAAGCGTGGGGTAAACTATGCTCTCATACATTCCCTTTTATTTCCATAAAAAGTTCTATGTCCCACAGACCCAAAGCCCATCCCCCTTTTCCCCCTCATCTTTCTATGATTCACCAACCCTTTCATAGCCCCTCTGCTGACACGCCCACCCCTAAATACAAATACATTTACCTCCTTCATACTCCCTCCAATCTGATACCCAGTCTTTCGTCACCAATCTTTTTGTTATTCATCACTCTTTTCCTATATTCACTTTAAATTTTCC
Source organism: Cherax destructor (assembly GCA_009830355.1). Lineage (NCBI taxonomy): Eukaryota > Metazoa > Arthropoda > Malacostraca > Decapoda > Parastacidae > Cherax > Cherax destructor. The sequence goes on from WNWK01057415.1 coordinate 9,412, forward strand.
CTTTACATACACTAAAATTCATCCACCAACCTCTGCAACTTCTCTTCAAAATTTCCCCCAAAAAGTAATTCATCAGAAAAAAGTAACTGTGGCAACCCCCACTTTGTATTTGACTTTATTTTTTAAACCCCCCCTCTTCCCAAAGACCCCGCATTCACTTCTCTTAAAACCCCCTCTATAAATATATTGAAAACCAGGTGACATCACACATCCTTGTCTAAGGCCTACTTTACTAGGAAATAATCTCCCCTCTCTCACACTCTAACCTGAGCCTCACTACCCTCATAAAAACTCTTCACTGCTTTCAGTAACCTCCCCCTATTCCATCACCTTCAACATCTGCCACATTGCCCCCTATCCACCCTATACCCCTTTTTTCCAAATCCATGTTTTACAAAACCCTTTTTTACCCTTATCTAAATACTGTTCACCATATGTTTCACTGTAAACACTTGGTCTACACACCCCTTACCTTTCCTAAAGCCCCTTGTTCATCTGCTATGTGCTCTAGTCTTTTTCTTAATTCTTTCCCAAAAATAATTAATAATTTATATATAAAAAATTATTTTTAATTTTTTTTATAAAAATATATTTTTAATATATATATATATATTATATATATATATATTTTATATATATATTATATATATATATATATATATATATATATATTATATATATACAGTGGACCCCTTTAATGGTCCCCAAACTCACCCTTTTTTGTAAATTTATTTTTTTTAAAAGCTTTTTTAAGTGAATTTGGGGGTCTAAAGGACTAGTCTATTTTTTTAAATTTTTTTAAGGAGATAAATTGGTAATGGCACTTGAACAGCATTCTGGGAAAGAAAATATCGTAAACCGGGGGACCACTGTATATATATATATATGTCGTGCTGATTAGGTAAAACTGGTCAATTAGCAAGAACTCATTTAAATTAGGGGCCTTTCTAAAAATTTTTCTTATCGTTTTAAAAATATATTTTTTATTTTGTTAATGTAAAAAAATTTTAATTTTTCCAAAAAGAAACTTTTAAAACCTACCTAACCTTTTCAAAAAAGCGAATTTAATTTTAGCCTAACCCAACTAAATATTTTTAGATACGTTAACATTAATTTAATAATAAACAAACACAATGAAATATATTTTTCCCTTATGTTCAGAATGATTTTTAAAAAATTGAACACAAATTTTCATTGCTTATATGGCGGGGAGGTTTATTTAACCAAAATCCAAGTTTTTCCTAATCACACTAATATATATATATATATATATACAGTGGACTACTTCGTTTTTCACCCTTTCGTTAATTCGAATCCGTTTTTATAACGTAAAA
>WNWK01057416.1:0-10745 GCA_009830355.1 Cherax destructor
GCCTAAGCATCACGGATCCTAACCTATGTCTAGACCAAATTAACTCTGTGGCACTAGAGGTTTGCTCAAGGCAAATTCCCTTAAGGAAAAGGAGGAGAAGATGCAAACTAGAAAGAGAGGCGCTCCTATACAAGGCGAAGGCAAAGAATAACGGAGCGGCTACAGGAGGCCAATATATCTGAAATACGTAGGGAGACACTAGTCAGAGAAATAGCAAACATCAATTAAAACTAAAGGAATCTTACAGGAATCAAGAAATGCGGAAGAACTAAAAAGCTATAAATGAAATTGAAAGAAACCCAAAGTATTTCTTTTCTTATGCAAAATCAAAGTCGAGAACACCATCCAGTATTGGGCTCCTACTTAAACGGGATGGGTCCTACACAGATGACAGCAAGGAAATGAGTGAGTTACTTAAGTCCCAGTATGACTCAGTTTTTAGCGAGCCGCTAACCAGACTGAAAATCGAAGACCTAAATGATTTTTTTATGAGAGTGCCACAGAACTTGACAGACGCATGCCTTTCTGACATCACCACGACGCCAAATGACTTCGAAAAGGCTATAAATGACATGCCCATGCACTCCGCTCCAGGCCCAGACTCATGATTTAGATTTTGCCACCGAAGTGGCTAGTTTATTGTGCACCCCATATCCATCCTGTGGACGGTAGCGCAAGAGCATATGGATACACAAAAGGCCTAGGCACTAGGCCCCAAAGGGGTTAACAATTGTACATTTGGGTTTATATCTACATTTCAATTATCTGTTACAAGCAAATTTAGGAAATTTGCTTAGTACAAATGGTATCTTATTTCATGAATAAGATATCTTGACATGTCACATAGGTTATTATATTGTCTATCTCTATATTCCTCAATAAGTGCACAATTAAGCACATAGTGTTCAAGACAGTGACCATATGCCTGATCACATAATTTGCATTTCGTTTGATCATCATCTGTGTCTCCCAAACTGTCAGAAGTACCTGTAGCCAAGCCTAAGCCTGGCCACTACAACATCAGTCAGTCTGTTCACATTGCAAGTTGCTCCACAAACATGCCCATCTGTGCTCGCATTATCATGAGCACAGATAGGCACGTTCATGGAAATTAATTTGGATTTATATCTACAGTTCACTTATCTGTTACAAGCAAATTTAGGAAATTTGCTTAGAATAAGTGGTATCCTACCTTCACTAGTAAGATATCTTGACATGTCACATAGGTTATTATACTGTTTATCTCTATATTCCTCAATAAGTGGACAATTCAGCACATAGTGTTCAAGACAGTGACCATATGCCTGATCACATAATTTGCATTTAGTTTGATCATCATCTATGTATCTCCCAAACTGCCAGAAGTACTTGTAGCCAAGCCGAAGCCTGGCCACTACAACATCAGTCAGTCTGTTCACATTGCAAGTTGCTCCATAAACATACTTATCTACATTCATGTTATCATAGTGGGTTATAGATCTACTCAGGCTTCTAACTGCATTCCTATAGCTATCATTTTCATTATTTATTTCTCTCCTAATATTATTCCTAATGCTAGACACAGATATACCAAAGTTATATTCTACATTCTCCTTATGGGTGCTCTTCTTGGCTGACATATCAACTTTATCATGAAGGAGTAATCCAATGTGGACGGAATCCATAGCAAATGTACTTTAATTCCTTTGTCCCGGATTTTGAGTATCTATACCTGGCTTCTCCAATGAGCATGCTGTTAGAGTCATTATATGAGTCAAGAGCCTTCAATGATGACATAGAATCAGTAATGATGATAGAGTCAAGCTCAGTGTCATAAGTTAGCTTTAGTGCCATAAGGATTGCAAACAATTCAGTTTGCAGTGTAGACGCCCAGTTGTTAATTCTTATGCCTAGTTCAAAAAATTATTATTGTTCTTAACTAGGAGGTGGCAACCAGAGCAGATGCAGCCCTGCCAGAAGACTCCTGTTTAGATCCATCAGTGTATATAGCTTGATATAACTTATTACTACCAGCTAGGCGAGAAATTTCTTCTTGAGCAGTTGCTTTAACAAGTGATTTAAGGAAGGGATTACTAGCAATGAGCTTCTTGGGAGGGACTTGCGGTATGTGATATTAAATGAACACATCTTCCATGGAGGGTGAAATGCTCTTGTTGCCTACAGTGATACAATTCATGCAGGTTGTAAAACTTAATGTAATTGCATGTTTTCAAATCCATTTAGATCTGTGAGTATTTACTTCTAGACATTTAGTAAGATTCATTGTGACAGTGTCTGGTTCATTTCTTAACATTCTAATACCAAGTACAGTGTTAATCTCAACAATCATATCACTGATACTAGTAATACCAAGCTCCTTCCTCATATTAAGAACCTTTGTAGATTTGGGACAGCCAAGAATAATTCTGAGAGCTTCATTTTGCATTAACTCCAAGGGTCGGAGAGAACTTTCTCGAGCTAATATCAACATGGGAGCAGCATAATCAATTAAGGACCTAATATAGGCTATGTACATCATTCTCGCGATTCTCACATTAGCACCATAGTTGGGGTTGTAACCAGCAACAGCTTTAAGAGCATTTAGTCTATCTTTGCATTTTTTATTTAGTTGTGGTATAGTAGATTTGGTAAAGGGTACATCTACACCAAGATATCTGTAAGTTTTAACGTAGCTAATGTTTTCACCCTGCAAATAGATGGGTGGGGGATGTCGTTTGCTTGTTAATATCTTTGTTTTAGAGGAAGATATTATGAGGCCTAGTCGATTACAAATTGCTTGAACTTCATTAAGAACGAAACTCATCTTTTTATGCCCTGTTGTATGGATCATGATGTCATCAGCATAGCTTATAGCTATATGTTTAGGTGAGGTAGGTAGAGCATTTAGGAGGGTATTAATCAGAATATTAAATAGCATGGGACTGAGAACTCCTCCCTGCGGTGTACCAAGGGACATTTCTTAAGACTCGCTTCTAAATCCTTGGTAGAGGACAGAGGATACTCTGTTTGACAGGTATCCTATTATCCAGCAGAGTAGGCTACCACCAATATTCATTGTGGCTAGTTCATGTAGTATAACAGTTCTGTTCGCGATGTCAAATGCAGATTTTAGATCAAGAAATGTGGTAAAACTAGTAGAGGTGTGTGAGGTGAGAAAGGTGGAGATACAATTCTGCACACTCTTACCTTTCATGAACCCATAGAGGGAGGAGGAGAGTTGGTGTCTGATTCTATAGTACAGTCTGTTAAGTATCATTCTTTCAAAATTTTTACAAAGACAGCTAGTTAAGGAGATCGGTCTAAATGTATCAGGCTGTTGGGGCTTAGGGATAGGCACAATGAGACTATTGGTCCAGGAAGTAGGAAGAACTCCCCCAATGTAACTGGTATTATACAGTGCCAACAAAGGATTATTAGGCACGTGCCTTAAAGTTCTGAGAATATCATAGGTTATACCATCCTCTCCCATGGAACTCCGTGTTCATCAAGAACTGCAAGAAGCCCCTATCACATGCTTTTAACATCTTATGGAGAGGGAGCATGGACACTGGGGTCGTCCCGCAGTTACTAAAAACAACAGACATAGCCCCACTCCACAAAGGGGGCAGTAAAGCAATAGCAAAGAACTACAGACCAATAGCGCTAACGTCCCATATCATAAAAATCTTTGAAAGGGTTCTAAGAAGCAAGATCGCCACTCATCTTGATACCCATCAATTGCACAACCCAGGGCAGCATGGGTTTAGAGCAGGGCGCTCCTGTCTGTCCCAACTACTGGACCACTACGACAAGGTCCTGGATGCTCTAGAAGACAAACAGAATGCAGATGTTATATACACAGACTTTGTAAAAGCCTTTGACAAGTGTGACCATGGTGTAATAGCACACAAAATGCGTGATAAAGGAATAACAGGAAAAGTTGGTAGATGGATCTATAATTTCCTAACAAGTAGAACACAAAGAGTAGTAGTCAACAGAGTAAAGTCTGAGGCAGCTACTGTGAAAAGCTTTGTTCCACAAGGCACAGTACTCGCTCCCATCCTGTTCCTCATCCTCATATCGGACATAGACAGGGATATAAGCCACAGTGCTGTGTCTTCCTTTGCAGATGACCCCCGAATCTGTATGACAGTGTCCACCGTTGAAGGCACTGCAAGACTCCAAGCAGACATAAACCAAATCTTTAAATGGGCTGCAGAAAACAATATGAAGTTCAATGATGAGAAATTTCAATTACTCAGATACGGAAAATGCGAAGAAATTAAAATCTCATCGGAGTACAAAACTAATTCCAACCACACAATAGAGCGAAAAACTAATGTCAAAGACCTGGGAGTGATCATGTCAGAGGATCTAACCTTCAAGGACTATAACACCGTAGCATTGCATCTGCTAGAAAAATGACAGGATGGATAATGAGAACCTTCAAAACCAGGGATGCCAAGCACATGTTGACACTTTACAGATCGCTTGTTCTATCTAGGCTGGAATATTGCTGCACACTAACAGCACCTTTCAAGGCAGGTGAAATTGCTGACCTAGAAAGTGTACAGAGAACCTTCACGGCACGCATAACTGCGATAAACCACCTCAATTACTGGGAATGCTTGAAGTTCCTAAACCTGTACTCTCTAGAACGCAGGCGGGAGAGATACATGATCATGTACACTTGGAAAATCCTAGAGGGATTAGTACCAAACTTGCACACGAAAATCACTCCCTATGAAAGCAAAAGACTCGGCAAACGATGCAACATCCCCCCAATGAAAAGCAGGGGTGTCACTAGCACGATAAGAGACTACACAATAAGTGTCAGGGCCCCAAGACTGTTCAACTGCCTCCCAGCATACATAAGGGGGATTACCAATAGATCCCTGACTGTCTTCAAGCAGGCACTGGACAAGCACCTAAAGTCAGTACCTGACCACCAGGGCTGTGGTTCGTACGTCGGTTTGCGTGCGGCCAACAGTAACAGCCTGGTTTATCAGGCCCTGATCCACCATGAGGCCTGGTCACAGACCGGGCCGCGGGGGCGTTGACCCCTTGGAACCCTCTCCAGGTATACTCCGGGTATTAAGTATAAATTGTGGCATGCTTGTGTCAGAAGCTAGGCACAGGTATGGGGACACTGGAGTCGGAATACACTTGTGGATTCCATCTCACATTGACCTTCAATACATGAGTAGATTACAATCTTGGGTTGTCAACTAGCAGTATGAGAACAATAATACGAAAAGAACTTCAACTGAATTTCATTGACTTGAGACTGAGGGAGACTGACACTAGTCAGTCCACCTATCATTCTGTCATGCAGGAGCCACATGTCTATGGTCATCCAACAAAATAAGCAGACTCTTGGATGTCACTACCTCTCGGCTCCGGTTTTGTCTACCCAGTATCTCTTGGTAGACAAAACTAAATGTAAATTTTCATATAATTAATCTATACGATACGGTTTGGAATCAAATTAAAAAAACTTCCTATCCATATTTTTCTACTTTCTTCAAGCTCGTTTATTAGTTCCTTTCCGTTAGTTAGTTTAATATCTTTATTATGCAGCCCATACCCATGGTGTGAGCGGTAATCAAAGGATTACAGAGGTACATAATGGGTCCAGGGACTGGACCCCAAAGTTTAGATAGCTGAACATCCTTTCTGAAAATAACAAATTATACTCAACATTCTCTTTATTTAATTCTAGTTTAGCTAATTTATCAACTTTGTCATGCTCCTGGAGGCCTATGTGAGAGGGAATCCACAAAAGCAACTGTTAATCCCTTTCTTAATTTATATACATCGGCCTAGCTTCATACACAAGCATGCTACATTTAGGTCTCGAGGACTGGTCGTAGACTGGGTCGCGGGGGCGTTGACCCCTGGAATACCCTTCAGGTAGGTAGGTAGATAGGCCATTTAGAGCAGGTAATGGCTGGCAAAGCCTCGCTTCACACACGGAGGGTCCGGGTTCGATTCCCAGCGGTGTTTCCTTACACCTGTTGTCCTGTTTACCTAGCAGCAAATAGGTAACTGGGTGTTAGTCGACTGGTGTGGGTCGCATCCTGGGGAACAAGATAAAGGACCACATTGGAAATAAGACAGACAGTCCTCGATGACGCACTGACTTTCTTGGGTTATCCTGGGTGGCTAACCCTCCGGGATTAAAAATCCGAACGAAATCTTATCTTATCTTATCTTAACAGACGACTAACACCCACGTTACCTACTTACTGGAGGGGCAAAGCAGAGGGGTTTGGGACCTTCAGCCCAAAATCCCCTTAGCCCCAAAAGAGCCCTAAAATAAAAATAATATTAATAACGCTGCTTAAAAAAACAAAAAGTCTCAGCCCCCTTCCAACAAGACAGCAACCTCTAGCTCCCCGCCCCTATACAAATTCAGACGCCGCCCTTGACTTCGTGATTATGGGAAAGCCCATAATAATTCTCAGGGGTTTATTTTGTGTTTGTTTGAGTCTTTGAATGGTTCTACAGTGTTGTAGGACTGAAACTGGTGCACTGTAATCTATCAACGATCTTATGTATGCTAAGTACATAATTTTGCAACTCTGATATTCGCACCATACTTGGGATGATGCCTACACCAGTTCTCATTTAATTTATTCACAGCGCTTAATGTACATGGAACAGTAATAACTAGATAGTTACAAGACACATAATCAATAACCGCCTTTGGGCCCTTTTAAATTTTTGATGGTTCACCTTTAGTTACAAATGTGTCTGTTAAACGCGGTTTTGGTCTTTTCTGCACAATTTTTGATTTGAGTGGTTTGCATTTCACGATATTTTAGTATGCAGAATATAATTAGCGTAGCTAATTATGATGTTCTGGGGTACGTGGTAGACAAGCTTTGATAGGGACACTAGGAATGAGATTTTCGCATTATAATCAGTGACAAACATGTAACAATATGTACTAGACATTATCTCTCCCCTCGTGTACTGTATATGCCATCGTTTATATATATATATATATATATATATATATATATATATATGTCTCCGAATAGGTAAAATTTGTTATTTTGGCTTAAATAGCAACGCTCTGCTTGCCGAATAAAACAAGCGAAAATTTGTGTATGCAATAATTTCGCAAAAATTTTTTCTGAACCCAAAGAAAAAAATATATTTCATTGTGTTTGTTTATTATTAAATTTTGTAAACTCTCTAAAATGTATTTAGTTGGATTGGGTAAATTAAATTGCGCTTGTTATAATAAGGTTAGGTAAGTTTTCTAAGGTTCTTTTGGTACAAAATTTTAATTTTACATTAACATAAATTAAAAAATATATTTAAACGTATAAGATAAAATTTTAGAAAGGACTTAATTTTAAATGAGTTCTTGCTAATTGACCAGTTTTACCTATTCCGACATATATATATCAACACATTATCAGGAGTTTGCAATTTGCAGAAATGAGTAAGAAATCTCAGATTTGTTCAAGGGACGCTCTGGTTTTGACCACACCACGGTCACATATTTCTGACACCCCCTCCCTAAAAAATGAAGTTATGAATCTATTCCCGTCAACAAAGGCTGTTTTTGTGATCCCAAATACACATACATAAATGAAAACATTGGTCCAGCCTCACCAGTTGATGTAAACATGCCACACCCTGCGTCATTATGTGCTGGAATTCAATACGTTTAATGAAATCAGGGACAACTAGGGTCTATGTGGTCTTAAATTTCCCTTTTATCATGGAAGAAACTACGAAAATTTTAATATTGATTTCCATGGGATAAATTCATGCTTCATCATTGGCTTCATCCTTCAACGTAATAACTTCATAATACAAGTAAGTTTATTCAGGTATACACAAATACAGTTACATACATTATCATACATAGCAGCATATGTGTAGAAACTCAGGATAACCCAAAAAAATCAGGCAAAGTGACTTATTTCCATTGGTGTTCTTGTGATAATTATTTATATTTAAAAAATTAAAAGCAGGTAAGTATCTTAACTATGTAAAAGCAGTTATAATAAAACAAGATATACTAGGGGAGAGGTAAAATTAGTTATTTCATACAAGAAATCACTCTCCTCCCTTTCAGTAGTCTTATTGATGAGGTACATTCTGGGTGTCTTCTTTAACTGGTTCATGCTATGACAGGCTTTGACATGTGCAGGCAGTCTATTCCACTCTTTTAGTGCTGTACATAAACAAGTCTTCGAAGCCTGACCATGACTCTAGGTACTACAAAGTTGTTCTCTCTTTCCCTAGTTCTGTAAATTCATTGGTTCCCGGCCTTAAAAAACTGGCGAAAAAATTGGGGACACTGGTTGTGAGCAATTTTAAGTGAGTAATTTAGCTTTTTTGATTTACTCGTATTCCCCATTGATGTCCAGTTGTAATTCATTCTGGCCAAAGTTCTCTTGGACCCAGGTCCGGATGAATCTCACCATTTTTTCTGGGTGATTTGGGCCATCTTTCAGGTTTTTTTTTAAAGGGAGAGTAGAAAAAAAAAGTAGTCTATAATACATTGTAAAGGGCTAGACATAGTGTCCGCGACCTCAGTAGGTAGACCGTGCTTGTCTGTGGGAACTTCAGTCTGGCATTCACTTTCTTTACTACACTGTTCCCTATTAGTTCTCTGACATCTTGGGTCAAGGGATTCCCAGATATTTCACTGAATTTACTATAATAATGGTTCCCATTACACTGGACATTAAAATTATTTATCCTTTTTAATTTATGTTTTGTGCCAAGAGTATGACTTCAAGCTTGATGTGCTGGTGTTTTTTTTGGATATTGGTCTCTGAGATAAAAAGAATTCCTCTTCAGCTTTTTTTCAAAGTTTTCTCTTTTAGTGGGGGGTTTTTTGGTCTTGGCCTATGTATGTCCTAATTTGTCATTTTTGTTTAAGAAATTGGGTGAAAAATTGTAATTCCTCTTCTGATTGTCTTTATATTTTCCCGCAAAATTTTTGCTAAATTAGAAACTTATATGCCTTTCTGCACTATTCCTTTCTCCTGCATTAATGTTCTAAAGTTTACAGGGATACCATTCTCGGATCGCGCAGCATAGTATATTTCTATTATGTATAAGCTAATTTCAAACCCTAAAAAAACTTTACAAAAACATATAGGCTATTCATATTGTATTAATAGACAAATTTGTGTAATGTATATTCTTAAAAAAAAAAAATTTTCTGTATAATAAATTATAAACATACAGAAATGCGAATGTTCTAGTAATTGCAATGTTGAAAACATGATCAGAACCTACTGCACAGATTCGTTATTACCCAGCAAATTCGTATCTTGTCTCACATATTGCATAAGTAACCTGAATTAATCATCCCCAGCCACTGGGTGGGCCACTGTCACCCGGATTACTCAAGCGCTAAGTAAACATGCGGGAGTGGAACGGCATACACCAGTGGCCCGGAATTTGGGTTTTTTTAAAATTTCTTTTCTTCTGCATGAGCATGTCCTCATCTGTTTTATGATTTCAATCCCCGTGTTACGGTGGGAAATACTTGACAATTTTTTTCCGCTTTATCAACATCTAACTCAGTAAAAAGATTTCATTACTTGAGAACTCATCCTGTGCGGGTTTGACTTGAAACCATACTTGCCCGGGTGTCTTAAAAAAGCATACTCTTCCTCTACCTAGCAACATACAGAAAGTACAGTCCAAGTCGGACCATTTACAAAGTCTGGTAATCTCCTCTCTCCTATGTTGGGGGTTTTGTATTTTTCCCCGTCACTATTGTCCCTTTTTTTTTTCTCGGGGAAAAAAAAAAGGGGATTGAGCCAAGGGGGAGATAGTGAAAAAACCCGTTCTTTATGAGAGAGAGAGAGAGAGAGAAGAGAGAGAGAGAGAGGGGAAAAAGGGGGGGGGAAAAAATTTTCGCAAAAAAGTTGGGGTTTTAAACCAAAAATTGTAAAACCCTGTGAAAAAAAGAGAGAAAAGTTAATAACAGAGGGGGACATCTGTGTTTCCCGGCAGTGCCAGTAAAATGTCATCTTGTCATAATGGACAGTCCTTCAGGTGGTGGTGCAGCATAAGCAGTGAGTCAGTGGCCAAAGAGCAGTCCAAATTCTTCCCCCGGGGGAAATAACGGACGATGAACCAGGGTTGTTTTCCTGGAGTATACCTGGAGGGGGGGGTTTTGGGGATCACCGCCCCCCGGGGGGGTCGAACCAGGCCTCATGGGGGATCAGGGCCTGACAAAGGTTGTTACTACTGGCTGTGAACACTGACGACAACCACAGCCCGGCTGGTCGGGGACTGACTTTAGGTGCCTGTCCCGTGCCTTCTTGGAAAAAAGGGGTCTGTTGGTAATCCCCCCCTTTTTTAAAGCTGGTAGGCGTTGAACAGTTTTTGGGGCCCCCCGGGGGCTTAGTGTTGTCTCTCAATTTTCTCTTTGGGACCTCTGCTTTCATTGGGAAATGTTGCATCTCCTGTCGAGTCTTTTTTCTTTCAAATGCTGAAAACTTTACTCATTGATGCAGTACTGTGAATGATGTGAACCAGTGATGAGAAAAGTGTGAACCAGTGATCTCATATCATGAATAACATTAGTGTTGTGAGGGACTTAGAACCAGTGGCATGATGTTTTGAAGGGTTTTTGTACTATGAGGGACTGTTAAGCATTTTTGGGGCATTAAGATTGGTAAACAGGACTGACTCACTTTGGGGGAAACTAGTGTCTCCCAAATTCTAGATGAAGCAGCTGGTGCTCTAACCGGGGCGAAAAATTCCAGGGGGAAACA
>WNWK01057417.1:0-10745 GCA_009830355.1 Cherax destructor
AGTAAAACTGGAAAAAAAATTGAGATGAGTGTACTTAGATAGTGGTTTTGTCGTCTTAAAAAGTTGGTTATAGTGTTTTGAGAGAAAGTTTGATGGGGTTTTGGTGGTGTTCAATAGTGTTTCTTGGTTATATTGAGTATAAAATGTGTGTATGTTCTGTGGAGGCGGATGTGGCTTTTTGGATGAATTAGTAAAACTGGAAAAAATTGAGATGAGTGATGGGGTAATGGGTGGTGTGTTTGTGTGTGTGTGTGTGTGTGTGTGTGTGTGTGTGTGTGTGGTGTGCGCGCGCGCGCGCGTGTGTGTGTGTGAAGTAGAGAGAGAGAGAGCACGTGAGGTCATGGCCTCAGGCGCTGGGGTGGGCCTGTGATGGGTGGGAGATGGGGTGTGTGTGTGTGTGTGTGTGGTAGAGAGCAGGTGAGGTCGTGACCTCAGGCGCTGGGGTGGATGAAACGCCTTAAAAATTCGTTGAATTGGATCGTTTTCTGATGAAATAGTAAAAAATATTGTGAGTTATAAGTGGAAAATCTTAAAGTGTGTATTAAAACGACTGAAAATTAACGTCACTGACCACCAAGAGGGTGTGGGCGGGACTTTTTGATGAATTAGTAAAAACGAGTCTTTTCGTTCTTTTTATTGGAATCGAGAAAATTTCTACCCCATAGGGAACTTGATCCAAGGAGATGGAGGAATGATAGAATATTGAAAAATGAGTCTTTTCGTTCTTTTTATTGAAATCGAGAAAATTTCTACCCCATAGGGGGTTACCATATCTCTGACTCTCCATAGAGGTCAAGTAATAAATATCAGAAGTAATATTGAAAAATGAAAATTTGAAAAATGAAAAAAAAAAATCGAAAAATCGAGGAGCGGGGCGATCCGCAGCAGAAGGCGCTGCAGAAGGCAGCTCGGGGCGGCTCGACGCGGAAGGGCGCGGGGCGGGGCGCGGGGCGGGCGGGCGCGGCGGGGCGGGGGCTCGAGCGCGCGGAAGGAGACCGCTCAGGGATGAGGGGCTCAGGGGGCGGTGATGGGGGTTTGAGGGGGTGATGGGGGTTTGAGGGGGTGATGGGGGTTTGAGGGGGGTTGAGGGGGCTGCTCAGGAAGAAAAAAATAAAAAAATAGGAAACCGGAAGTGGGGGGTTGGACAGACCGGAAGTGGGGAGGAGACAGACCGGAAGTGGGAGCAGACCGGAAGTATCTACTTCCGAGCCATACAGAAGAAATGTACACTACTATATATATATATATTATATATATATATATATATATATATATATATATATATATATATATATATATATATATATATATATACGTATCTGTCAGCTTATTCTCTCCCAAATATAATAACAGTTTAACATACGCAAAGGTAAGGATTAAACTAAATGCGGTCAGTCTTATGGTCAGTTTCACGAGCAATATGTGACTGATTATGCACCTATTAAAGAAGATTTAGACATTATTCAAACCTATGTAATATATCATGGAATATATTATTAATGAAACTAGGAATCCAGACATATTAAGCAAATACATATTCCAAATCTACTTGCAATATACATGATAACTAAAGAAATAAACCCAGATGTACTCCTGTTAATCCATTTTAGGCCATAGTTCCTAGGCTTTTTGTGTATCCATTCGCTCTTGCGCTGTCTTCCTCAGGACAGATAGGAAGTGCGTAATAAACTAGTCACTTCGGGGGCAAAATCTAATCTAATCACGTATTCAGAAACTCTTACATTTTAAAAATTCTAATAAATTCAGAACTCTAAAATAGCTTCAGAAATCTCACATCTTCATGATTCACATTCTCGGTACTCTCACATCCTCGGTACTCTCACATCCTCGGTACTCTCACATCCTCGGTACTCTCACATCCTCGGTACTCTCACATCCTCAGTACTCTCACGTCCTCGGTACTCTCACATCCTCAGTACTCTCACATCCTCGGTACTCTCACATCCTCGGTACTCTCACATCCTCAGTACTCTCACATCCTGTGAACTCTCACATCCTCTGAGCTCTCACATCCTCTGAGCTCTCACATCCTGAAAACTCTCACATCCTGTGAACTCTCCCTTCCTCTGAGCTCTCACATCCTGTGAACTCTCACTTCCTCTGAGCTCTCACATCCTGTGAACTCTCACATCCTCTGAGCTCTCACATCCTGTGAACTCTCACTTCCTCTGAGCTCTCACATCCTGTGAACTCTCACATCCTCTGAGCTCTCACATCCTGTAAACTCTCATATCCTTTGAACTCTCACATCCTCTGAGCTCTCACTTCCTCAGTACTCTCACATCATGTGAACTCTCACATCCTGTGAACTCTCACTTCCTCTGAGCTCTCACATCCTGTGAACTCTCACATCCTCTGAGCTCTCACATCCTGTGAACTCTCACATCCTCTGAGCTCTCACATCCTGTAAACTCTCATATCCTTTGAACTCTCACATCCTCTGAGCTCTCACTTCCTCAGTACTCTCACATCATGTGAACTCTCACATCCTGGGAACTCTCACATCTTCAGAACTCTCACGTCCTCAGTACTCTCACATCCTGTGAACTCTCACATCCTGTAAACTCTCACATCCTCTGAGCTCTCACATCCTCAGTACTCTCACATCCTGTGAACTCTCACATCCATTGAACTCTCACATCTTCAGAACTCTCACATCCTCAGAACTCTCACATCTTCAGAACTCTCACATCTTCATTACTCTCACATCTTCAGAGCTCACCTATCTAGTGTTCTCAGGAACACTAGAAAGTACACGGTGTAACCTACAAGAAGGTTACTACAAAAACTTGGCCCTTTTGATATTTTTTATCAAGAAACTACAATCACAAACTACATAGTTGGTTAGTTATATGAAAGTCAACTTTTTTTTTTTAGTAGCATTGCTGTATGTACTCACTAAGATGTTATTTAGCTGAGATACATCTCCTGGGTCTGCACCTTGCTGGTGCATTGGGCACCTGGTCTCCAGGGATCTAGAGTACCCACTTACGAAGCCCTATACTTACTCAGTTGTATATTGAGCTCCAGCTCTTGGGCCCCAACTAACCTCGATTAATTATTCTGGTTTGGTTCATAGCTTATTTAGCTGTAATATCTTTCTCAAATTTCATGCATTGAATTAGACTTTGTTAACTTCATTTCCCTTGCATTCAATTTGTACCTTACCTTCACACTTAACAAAAGTTTTATTTTGCCTCTGGCGTATTTTAACATCTAATATCACTTCACATCTCAAGACAGTCTTCTCCAATCTATTCTGTCTCTGTGTATCCAATAAGTTCGCATTAAATCTAGTGTAGTTCTTAGTTCGTCTAGTAATGTAAAGTCTAGCTCTTTTAACCTGGATTCCTATTTAATTAGTCGTTTGTTTGAGACAGTTTGTAACTAACCTCCAAACTTCCTAATGTTTGTTTTATATGATTTAGAAGATGAGGGTTCCATGCTGGTTCCGTGTAGTCTTTTACCAGGTTTAAGAACACAGTGTACAGTGTTTCAATGGCCCCGTCTTCAATAAATATTTAATGTGGGCTCAGGCAACACGTTTGGAGTTGTGATTTCTATCATTTCCACTTGTATTCACGTACTCCACTACTGAAAAACCTACTACTAGTATAGGTAAGGTAGTTTTTCAAGAATGAAGTGGATACATTTTAGCAAGAAGTGCTTAATCAAGGAGGATGTGATGGCTGTGTAAGCCTAAGGGGCAGCGAGAGAGCACAGCCTGGTTGATCAGACAGTCATCAGGGATGACTGGCTTGAAATAGCTGGAAAATTACATGAACTCTCTAAACAGATCTCCAGAACTTTCATATTTTAGAGATAGATTTTTATTAATATTTGGGAATGTTATTTTCACATAAAGCGCTAAAACAGTAGGAACCATACAACACAAGGGCAAAAAGAGACTTTGCAGAATAGGTTTTTATTAGACCAACATTTGGATCTCTTAAGATCTTTATCAAGCTCTTAAGTAGTAGAGATCTGAACACATCTAACAGTATCCCAGTAAATACTTTTTTCTGTTAAGTATTATTTATTTGGATTTAACAAAAGAAAGGGGAGGTGAAACTCCAGTTCCTTGGACCACGATCCCATCACCAGCATGTAGGCTCCACCCCTGAAAGGAGTACTCTTGGGAACATTAGAAAGTACGTCAAGTAACCAACGTTGCTGCAAAAACTTGTCTCTTGTATTTTTTTTGCAAGAAACTAGAATCTAAGACTAAATAATTGGTCAGTCACATGAAATTCATCATTTTTGGTACTATTGCTGTGTGTATTTACCAAGATGTGGTGGCAGATTGTGATACAGCTCCTGGGTCTGCACCTCACAGGTGCTCGGGGCCCCTAACCAAAAGTAATCTGCAGTGCCAACTTTCGAAACCCTATATTCACTCAGTTGTATATTGAGCTTTAGCTCGTGGGTAGAACAATTTCACTTCAATTAACTGTTCTGACTGAATTTATGCAATATTAAGCTGTTGTATCTTCTTTTTAATTCACGTATTGAGTTGGACTTCACTGCCTTCTTTCCTTCCTTATATCCTGGTATAAACAATTCTTTTTACCTTGAGATAAAGACTTTTCAGTTTTTCCGGTCTTCTATCTAGTAACGTTAAGTCTATCTCTCCTAACCAGTTTTTTATCTCAGTCTACAGAATTTTGAAATCAGTCTTGTAACAAACCTTCGATTTTTCTGGTGTTTCATTATACTGGAGGATCCCGAAGGCATTCCTTGAAGTGGTTCTGGTGTTTCATTATACTGGAGGATCCCGAAGGCGTCCGTGAAGTGGTTGCCAGATTTTTTATTCCTTTTTCTTTTTTTGAGTTTCCTCCAAATTTTCGTTTTAAGTTTTGCTCATAACACGAGGCCTCATCCGACCAGCCTCAAATTTTCAACGCTAATGAATAGTAACGAGGCTAAAATTCTAGGAACAACTGGGGTATTCAGGAGCTCCATGACTGAAGTGTCAGGACTCATTCCCAGAATCCTGGAATAGATCTGATAACTTCCAAAACTTTCTGAAGCACAACTTCAAACCTTCAAGCCTCCAAATTCGACATCTCTCAATTTTTGTTCGTAAAATTCCTGTAAATCAGGTTAAATATATCTGACTCTACTTCGTCTGAGCGGCTTCATTATTTAATGGCTGATACAGGTAGAAGGGGTATTTATAGGCCAGCAGACAGGGCAGGGCACAAGAAAGTGTTCTTGTCCTTACCTTATGCGGGCCGCTTGCTTTATTCAGAATATGACTGACTCCACTACTACTTCTTCCACTACCACTACTACTTCCACTATTACTCCTCCACCACTTTCTTGTGCCCTCCTCTGTCTGCTGGCCTATAAATACCCCTTCTACCTGTTCTTTGTGTTAGTGTGACTTTGTAAATGGTCCAAATCGGACCGAAACGTCGTCGTAAGATCCTCTCTTCTATATGCGGGTTGTGTGTGTAAGATTCAAGTTGTTAATGGGCTCCATAAGTCCCAGTTTTCCAATTCTGTTAAATAAATAATGATAGTGATTTCCACTTAATAAATATTAATGCTGATGTATTCCATAAGAAAGATGACTCTATATAACCTTAGATTGTTAAGGCGCAAATTTGAAATTTTAATGAAATTCTTAAAAATAACTTGGAATCGGGGGATTCAGAGTAATTACTGGAGAATGACTTTTGCATTAGCTTCAAGCTTTTAGTGTAGATATACTTTATTAATTACAAGAAGGATTGTCTTTCATATACAGTTAAGTAAATTTTAAATTGTCAATTTTATTAAATAAATTGGTTTCTGTGTAATAAACAGAGAATACCTCCTCTGTTTGGCTTCAAACAATTAAAAGTTCCTGTATCTGGTGCATCGTAATTAGGGAACTTTGGGAATTAATCTTATGCGGTGTAGCAACCAATTTACTATATAGATGAAACTACGAAAACTGAAACATTTATTTTCGTGCTTTAGTTAGTGAAACTCTAATTCTATAGGCTTGAAACTTTCAGTGCTGAAGTATCTTACTTACAAGAACATTTGATTTGTTATCGCATTTGCTTTGTCTGTTTCGTAAGGTTAAGTCTAGGATCTTTCTTTAATTCATAGTATAACATTTAATTCATGGAATAACAACTGTCAAGCACTACGGGCTAAAGCTTGTCTTATCAGGCATTCCCCAGTTACAGCATGGAAAAAAAATATTTAATAAAAATACAAAAATAACCTGTACATATAAAATGAAGGTTTACGACGACGTTTCGGTCAGACTTGGGCCATTTACAAGTCACACTAACACACGAGGATGAGGGAGCCAGTATATCGGCGAGTATTACACACTGTAGTGTAGAGAATATTGTATAAAAAAACGCTCCATATATAATGACAGTTTCCAGGATTTGTTCTGAAACCGGACTCGTATTAGTTCTGAAGAGTAGCCAGGACAAGACAGGAGCAGGAGAAGTGTGTGTGAGTCAGTACGAGAGCCCAGCAGCTGGAGCAAAATGTCCTGAGACGTCACTGTTTGGTGTTTCTAGGAATGGTGTTTTTTTTGTAAGTTTATACCATAGGTTATTGTATTGGTTTAAGTGCTCTAATTTTACCTGTGAGACCCTAGTGTGCAGAGGCCTGTTTAAGTTTAGGCTGAGTACTAGTACAGCCTGCAGGTTGAGTAGCCTGCAAAATGGGGGGATGGTGTCATGGAGCCTCCCTGCTTATATATGATAGTGTTTTACTCACTAGTAGCAGTGTGCTAGTGAGCTAATGTGAGTACTGGGTAAAGGTGTACTCGAGTGTAGTAATGTGTTGTGTAGTAGAGTAGGTTGTATGCTGTATATGTAAGTTTACTACAGTCACACTGGGATGGCAGAATAATGGAGAGCATTTCCTCAACATTGCTTCAGAGTGTGTCAAGGAAGGATAGAGCCCGCCTCCTGGCAGTGAGAGCTCATCGTGCAGGGGACTTTCTGTTGGCTGTTCCCATTTCCAGCCTTGGCACACGCCTAGACCCACAGACCATCCACATTAGTGTTGCTCTTCGACTTGCCGCCCCTATTCTTGCCGAACACAGGTGTATTTGTGGCAGTGAAGCAGCAGACTGATTCGGGTACCATGGTCTTGTGTGTCGTAAATCCGAAGGAAAGATTGCAAGACATGAAGAGGTTAATAACATAATCAAGAGGAGCCTCACAACAGCCGGATGCCTAGCAATAAGAGAGCCACCCCAACTATGCATATCTGATGGCAGCCAAAAGCGTCCAGATGGTATCACCCTTCAAGCCTGGACAGACGGCAAGCAGGTGGTGTGGGACTACACATGTGCATCTACCTTGGCTGATACCTATCTCCAATACATCAGGGAGGAAGGAGGGGCAGCTGCCACCTTCAGGGAGTCCCAGAAGTCGAGACAATATGGAGAACTTGCCCATCATTATATGTTTCTTCCCATAGGCTTGGATACCCTTGGCTCATGGGAAAGAGTGCATCTAAGTTCCTTAAGGAGCTAGGCAAAAGACTCATCAGGGTAACTAGGGATCCCAGAGCAGATAGTTTTCTGTTTCAGCGACTCAACGCTGCTGTTCAGAGGGGTAATGACTGCTGCATCTTGGGCATGCGCTTCAGCTCTGATTAGCTGGATGAGATTTTCGCATTATAATCAGTGACAAACACGTAACAATATGTACTAGACATGTATCTCATGTACACCTCATGTACTGTATATGTCATCTTAATATCAACAATGTATCTCTTAAATCTGCTGTACCATATTATGTAATAAAATATACATATTTGTAAAAATGAATGAAAAAATGGGGTGGTAGGGGAAATGGAATATTCAAACGTCTTCAGGAAGAATTCCAAATATTCATCCTTGAAGCATTTTTATCCACTTCTCCGAGGCCATGGATCCCACAATTTGTATAGGTGAGTATTTGTGTCCTTACCTGGAGAGGGTTTCGGGAGTCAACGCCCCCGCGGCTCGGTCTGAGACCAGGCCTCGTGGTGGATCAGGGTCTGATCAACCAGGCTGTTACTGCTGGCCGCACGCAGGTACTGACTTTAGGTGCCTGTTCAGTGCCTTCTTGAAGACAGGCAGGCGTCTATTGGTAATCCCCTTATGTATGCTAGGGAGGCAGTTGAACAATCTTGGGCCCCTGACACTTATTGTGTTGTCTCTCAGTGTACTGGTGGCGCCCCTGCTTTTCATCTGGGGAATGCTGCATCTCCTGCCGAGTCTTTTGCTTTCATAGGGAGTGATTTTCGTATGCAAGTTTGGTACTACTCCCTCTAGGATTTTCCAAGTGTATATTATCATGTATCTCTCTCTCGCCTGCGCTCCAGGGAATACAGATCAAGGGCCTTCAACCGTTCCCAGTAATTTAGGTGCCTTATTGTACTTATGTGTGCCGTGAAAGTCAGCAATTTTCCCTGTCCTTCCTTATAATAAATTTAATATTGTCTCCACATTTAATGTGAAGGTACAAGCTGGCCCTAGAGTGGTTTCTTTTTCTATTTTAAATAGTATAAATGCCCTTAGACCAGGCAGGCTGTTTACTCCCTAAAAGCCAAGACTTTTATTTGCGTTACGCAGTCAAAAGCGTAACAGCGAGTCGGACAGGGACGGGACAAAGAGAGTAAGAAAGAAAGAAAGAAAGAAGTGGAGAAATAGTGATAGAGGTAATGCTGGTAATGGAAGTATTAGTAGCATAAGTAGTAGAGGTTATTGTTTGTGTGGCGGGTTATGTGGCCCAAAATGACTGCCAGTCATCCTTTTATTAGAGTATATCATCACTGAAAGTTCGAAACTAATCAAACGAGGCATTTCGCAGTTAGTGATTTGTAATTAAACGATTCAAGGTTCATTATCTATTTAAGAAAGCTTGAAAATTTGAGTCTACAGAATCTAAATTGAGAGGGTATTCTCTTGTTATTAAGAACTTAAGTATTTTACAAAGTTATTTAACAGAAAGACGTACTTACACATTCTAAGGGGTGGACAGGTAAGCCAGTGGAAGGCCTCGGTCAGATGACCAGAAGCTCCAGTGGTGGGTCATCACATGACTACGACCAGCGTCGGAAAAAAACTTGTCCTGTTTCCTGACGAATCTCACTTAACTTAACACACGTGCCTAGTTTGCTGTCCATTCTAGCTACCTGAGACTGTGATGCTGGTCACCCTCGACTATGAGTAACTGTATCATCAGCTTAAGGCAGAGGAAGCTGGAAGAGAGATTCAACAAGTGTAAGAGGTGTGCTAGGATTATACCCGGAACAAAGTCGTCGAGAACAGCCTCGTCGATGATCGGACCAATGACTGGATGCTGCTTGGAACGAATAAGACGAAGACCATCCCAACGAAGACCATCCCAACGAAGACCATCCCAACGAAGACCATTCCAACGAAGACCATCGAGAACGTCACGAAAAATACTGTCAGTGAAGGTAAGAACATTGTTATAGTTGGGGACACTCAGGTTAAATTTATGAATAGGGTTTATTGTCTTAGAGATTGGAAGAGGAGGCTGAGGGTGTGTCTTCCTGAGGCTGGGATCAGTGGCGTACCTAAGATATGGCAGGTATGGCACGTGCCCTGGGCGCCTCGTAAAGGGCAGCTCCACTGAGCAATTTCTATTAAAGTCAGACAAGCCATCCTTGGATAGTGAAGAAAAATCTTTGACTATCATGGGTGAGAAGCACTAGGATTGCTACATTGTTAAACTACTTATATAAATTATTAGGTCAAAATAGAGTGCTGGGAGCTACATGACCACATACCTCACAGTGCCACTGCTCAGTGCCAACTGGCCAACTTGCAAACTACGGAGGTAGTCTAGAATTTTGTGCAAAATCTGTGAAATTTAATATTCTTATTAAAAGTGTAATTTCCTTATTTCAGAACATTGTGTAAAAAGAACATTAAACATTTCTTCACGAAGAAGAAGGATAGTGGAGCTGAAGGCCGGAAGAGACTAAAGTTGGATTTGAAGGAAGCCAAGAAGTTGTGCAAGTTCTTCATGCCCTTCTTTAAAAAGCGTGAGACAATTTGTTCGATACGTTCGATGGAGTCGCCTGCTACAAGTTTGTTAGAATCAGAAGGTGGATCAAGTACAAATGCAACACAAGCAGAGGAGGAAGTCAAGTCAGATAAATCCGTATATGACGAGAATATAAGTGAGGCTGCCAGAGAGAACGTGGACGTGACAGGAGGGAATAACATGACAGGAGCTCCGTCCCAACATGACTGGAGCTCCGTCCCAACATGACTGGAGCTCCGTCCCAACATGACTGGAGCTCCGTCCCAACATGACTGGAGCTCCATCCCAACATGACTGGAGCTCCGTCCCAACATGACTGGAGCTCCGTCCCAACATGACTGGAGCTCCGTCCCAGCATGACTGGAGCTCCGTCCCAGCATGACTGGAACTCCGTCCCAACATGACTGGAGCTCCGTCCCAACATGACTGGAGCTCCGTCCCAGCATGACTGGAGCTCCGTCCCAACATGACTGGAGCTCCATCCCAACATGACTTGAGCTCCGTCCCAGCATGACTGGAGCTCCGTCCCAACATGACTGGAGCTCCGTCCCAACATGACTGGAGCTCCGTCCCAACATGACTGGAGCTCCGTCCCAACATGACTGGAGCTCCGTCCCAACATGACTGGAGCTCCGTCCCAGCATGACTGGAGCTCCGCCCCAACATGACTGGAGCTCCGTCCCAACATGACTGGAG
>WNWK01057418.1:0-10745 GCA_009830355.1 Cherax destructor
TCCTGTTGGACTGCCCACTTATCCAGCAGAAAATTTCCCTAACGACGTCTTCCTCTGCGGCCCTTTCTTTACCCCCCCTTTTTGCAGATGGACCCCCCTTTTAACCCTGACTCTCTCTTGACTTTTGACAGAAACGACTTACTACACAAACTCTGGATTATACCTCTAGCACCTCCTACCCCTTCTACCTCGATTTTTTGCTACCCTCCCCCCCTATATCCACCGTCATCTTGCACCCATACCCTACTAATCGCCCATCCCCTTTTAAACCCGCCTCCTGACCTAAAACCTGGCGCTGTAAAACCCCTGGGGTTTTAGGCTTCTATTTGTTTAAAATAATCCACGTGTCCTCAAACTCTTATCTCTTCTTATGGCACCCGGGGTTGTTCACGACCCTTTCCCGTCCCATAAGACACCTTCACTGTGTCCACGACACCTCTGGCCTTTGGCAGTCTCCTGTATCATAAACTCAATCTCTAAAAAAGCCTGTGCCCCGTGTCTTCCCACAAACACCAAATCCCGACTTTAACTTGGTCGTGCCACCAGATGTCCACCTGAACTTTAAAATGAGTCACCTGACACCACATCACCTGAAAGCTCTCCGGGTACACAAAACCCGGGGAAAAAAAAAGTATTTTTCAGGTCAACCCCCAGGTACCCGGTGGGAAAATTCCCACCCCTCCCCTTTCCTCCTTAGGAAGGGGAGACTAGGCGAGTCTGGGTATAAAAAAAAAACCAGACCAGATGTACTGACCACAGTGTGTCACGGGTTGACCAAGTACAACAGTGTATGTGACTTAATAGACATTTGAGATAAAAATTTTTGCGTCGGAAAATTATATAAACTGTTGTATTAGTTTCTACATTGAAAAACAAACATGTTTCCGGGATTGAAATTTGGAAAAAAAAATTTTTAATTTGCCACTTTAGCGTTTGCAATTGTTAAAAGTGTAAACCATGCCATCCCCACCACGAGGACCACGAGGTGGCATGGTCAGATTAATTTGGCCATCGAAAGGACGGGAGCTACGGCCGGTGTATAAACCGGACAAAGCATTGTCGTACGCATCCGTTATTCTAATTTAATCTCCACTAACGTCGGGAAATCAGATAAGAACTCTGTTCCAGCGCTGCGTTTATGAAAATCGCGGTATATTCAGAAGGGGCACAGCTCAATTTACTGCAAAACAAAACGTAGAGACAATCGCAAGTGAATTTCGAAACAAGATGGTGACTTCAGATTCTACAATCAAGACAGCATTTCCGCCGTATATGGTGGAGCCAACACCATCGCTCAAAGTTAAAGAGCAAGGTATGTTTGTGTTCTTGTCAAACAGGGGACTGCGAGTTCTTTAGTCAAGAACATCAAAATTTACCTATTGACGGCGGTTATGCGTGGACTTTTAAGTCCAAAACTGATAAATCGCCCTTTTAGTCCATTTTAAAACTGAAATATGGACATACGCTTTCCCTTTGGGGCAATATATTATACTCACTTGATGTTTAAATTACAGCCCAGTGGAGAATGAAGCCATGGATGTCTCCCCTGTGAAGAATTGGGGATGGCTGGACTTTTGGATTCATCAATGCTAAATACAGTACAAACTGGAGCTCATTCCCCCAGGGGAAACACAATCTCAGGTACAACAATTTCATTTCACCAGGGGGAAAAAAAGGGAAAAAAGGGGGCCCCCCCTCAAGGTCTTTTGTCTGCGAACACTAAGGTGACTGGGAGAGTTTTCCCCTCCCGTTGGAGTTCTGGGAGAGCCCGCACCCAGGAAGTTCTGGGCACTCCATGGGAGAGTCTGATGCACCTCCATGGGAGTCGTGAACCACTCCAGGAAGGTTTATGAACCTCTCCCTGGGGAGTCTGTTTAAAACTCCATAGGGGAGTCTGGTTGCCTTCAAACCGGCTCCCGTCCAACATTGGGTTTGATGCGACCCAGGGGTGATTAAACTACCTAACTACCATTTGGTAGGAGGCCCAACAGTTGTAAGCTTTTACATATCATGATGATGGTGACAGATTTCACCGAGACTTTGAAATCTCCTTCTCCCCCTTTTACATAACGCTACAATTTCATATACATACATACAAAAAAAAAAAAAATATATATAATATATATATATATATATATATATATATATATATATATATATATATATATATATTTTTTTTTAACACCCCTTTCCCCCCGAAGGGGGGTGGCCCAAAATAAAAAACAAAAATTTTCCCTTTTTCCATTTAGTAATAAAAGGAGAAATTAATCCCCTTGCTCCCAGCATTTTAGCCGCCTCCGACACGCATGGGTTTGGAGGAAGAATTCTTTTCCATTTCCCCCATGGAGATATATATATATTTTTCTAGTAAACCCTTGGCCGTCCCCCACCGAGGCAGGGGGCCCCAAAAAAGAAAACCCCCAAAAGAAAATACTTTCATCATTCAACACTTTCACCTACCCCACACAAAATCCCCGGCTTTGGGGGCCCTTAAGATACTACAGTTCGGGAAAATCCCTCCAAACCCCCAATATCTCAAACCCCCCCTTTAAAAAGGCAAATTGAAGTACTTCCCATTTCCGGGGACTCAAGTCCTTTTGGAGAGATAAGTAGGTTGTCAAAAACCCCTTTGTGGGATGGTTACGGTATTTTACGTCTGGGGAGGAAGAGAGCCCAGCCACGCCCGCCCCGGCCCCAGGTCTATCACTTGTGACCCGGGACCCCTATGCCGAGCACATGCCCCTGAGCCCCTGACGTCAGGGGTTCGGACGCACACGCAAAGGGACCAGCTGTATAACTTAAGATGAATGCTGATACACTACAAAAGGGAATATAATACTGACACGACAGCTGGGCCCAAAGATGATGACGCCCTCGGCATACTAGACAACTCTATAGACTGAACAGACAGGTGGCATTTGGGTGAATCTATACAAAGCAAACACATTATACTTGGAACTAACAAGATTAATCTTACTATCGCACTTTTTGAGTTAATGGTACTTAAGAGAATTAAAAAAGGTTTCCAGATATAATGGATTATATAAAATTACAATTACAATTTGCAAATTTGACGATCAATTGATGTGTATTCATGCACTCATGGCTTCGGGAGGAAGAATAAATATTTACGGGGAAGAATTTTTAAAACGGGGAAGATAAACTGGGCCACAGGGGTTATACTGTTAAAACTCAAAACCCTTGGGGAAGAACTTGAACACAAAAAAATTTTACTAGATACTAAAAAACTGATAACAAAACAAAAGTCAATAATGTCAGTTCTAGTCGGGATTTTCTGATTTTCTATCTTTAGCCCCGACTTATGATCATTTTCCCCTCCCGAAGGAATGAACAAACCTGGATTAACTTATAATCACTTTCCTACTAAAGGGAAAGGGGAACAGACTGGTGGAGGGATGGATCTCCCCCGGTTGAAATAGTTAGCTCAATAACACAAAGATGGAAAGGAGAAGGTTTTCACACCCTTAATGCAGGTAAAAATATTCACACAAACTTTACTTAAAAGGCTTACTGTCAACGGGAAGGATCACTATTCAACTTAGGGACAACAACTGGAATTTTGGGAATACACAAAGAACAAAAAGGCCGGTTTTCCTTTTAACTTCAGAGATGCTATAATTTTTTTCCCCAAATTTTTTTTTTCCAAAGCGCCCCAAAGGAACTACTACAAAAACCCCAAAAAAAATTGCGGATAGACTCAGTATCAACGGCCCGGATCCTGTTTTTCCTAGGCATCTAACCCCCCCCCCAAAACAAGATTTGTAGGGACTAAATTTCCCAAAAAGGGAGTGAAAAGATTATTACTACCCCCTTTTACCGCAAGTTAATTTAAAAAAATATACCAAAAAAAACTAATCTGAACTTTTTTTTTCCACCCCCCCGGGAATTTCTGATACAAGTTGGGAAAAAAACATTGCTCCAAAGACA
The DNA here is from genome assembly GCA_009830355.1 of Cherax destructor. NCBI lineage: Eukaryota > Metazoa > Arthropoda > Malacostraca > Decapoda > Parastacidae > Cherax > Cherax destructor. Next base: position 3,949 of record WNWK01057418.1, read on the forward strand.
AAAGGCTTCTTTAAATTTTTTTAAAAGGGACAAAAAAGAATTTTCACTGATTCATATTATGGCTCGGGGAAAGCAGTACAAACATATTATCGCACACGGTTACGGCCATTCCCTTTTACTGGCAGAAAACACATGGGGTTTCCATTTTTTTTACTAGAGACATGACTTGAGCAATTGAAGAAATTGAAATAAAGGGAAAATTTAAAACAAGATACAGCACAATATAGCTTAACTGGTAAAATTTTTCCCAAAATATTCGAAATTTCACGGGAAAATTTTTCACAAAACACTAAAGAAAAGATAACTCACTAGAAATTGACTTGGCAAGAAAAATTTAACCCCCCAAAAAAAAAAAAAAACCCAGTTTTAAAAATTTAAAAATTAACTGCAAAATGAGTTTTCTTTTCTTTTAAATATTAACAAAAATTGCAACACAAAAAAAAAAAAAAAATGACAACTAATTAAAAGAATTCAATAATGGTTAGGGGAAAGGGGGAAAAAATCTGAAAAACAATTAATAAAATTTTTTTCACTGGAAAAAAAAATTAAAAAATAATTTTGTTGGGGAAACATTTAGAAAGTTCACTAAAATTTTTTTTATTACTTTTGGAAATGACAAGTTACGAGCAATTAAACAGAACAAAATTGATAAAAAAAGGTGAATCCCCGGGGAAATTTAATTCCAAAAATTCAATTTCAAAAAATGATTGATTGAAAAAAAAAAACACGGGAAAAATTTTTTTACAAACACAAAATATTAAAAAAAATATTTGGGGAAATTTTTTTTTTTAAATTTTTCAACAAAAACTCAAGGGGAAAAAATTACAAAAAAAATTTACTAAAAACCCTTGACTTTAAACAAACTTAAGAGTGAATTTTTTCAAAAATTTTTTTAAAAAATAAAAAATTTAAAGACAAAAAAAAGGGTTTTTTAAAAATTTACAAAAACTGAAGTATACTCATACAGAAAGTCATGCTCTTTTTGGGGCTATATAAAAGGGGTTATTGGAGCAAAAAAATATCTTCAGTAAATTTTTTAAAAATTTGTCTGCAAAAAAAAAATTTACATTTTGACTTACAAAAAGAAATACGGACACAAAAAAAAATTGGGGGGCAAAAGAATTTTAACCCCCCTGCAACACCCAAAAAAATTTTTAATAATATTACTGGTAAAAAGGGGTTAAAAAAATTTTTTTTTTGGGGGGGAAAAAAATATGTAATTTCTGGGGCGTTTAAAAATTTAAATTTAAAATTCCAAAAATTTACAAACAAACAAGGGTAAAAGAGGAAATGATAAATCTGGGGTAGGTTTTAAATTTTTTTTTAAAAACAATTAATAAAAAAAAACAGGGGGGAAAGCTGGAGGAAAAAAAAAATTTAAAAAACTTTTAAAAAAATTTTTTTCTTGGGGGAAAAAGGGGAAAAAAAAATAATTTAACAAATCTGCCCTGCATACTTAGTAACAACGAAATTAAAAAAAAATTATAACCAAAAAAATTTAAAAAAAGACAATACAAGTGAAATAAAAAAATTTTAAAAAAAATAATTTAATTTAACACAGAACACTTCCCAGGATAACTCAAATTTCTTTTAAATTTTGGGGGAAAAAGTTCAAACACGGAATTGTCTATAGGTTATCTGAAAATAAAAACAACAACACAGTAATTGTTCAAAAGGGGTAAAATTTGGGCTGAAGCGTTGTGTAGGGGGTGGGGATGGATGGATGAGACCCGGGGGCCAAATTTTATTGATAATTTTGAAGTAAGGGCCCCAAAAACCCCCCCGAACTAGGGGAAACCCTAGGCTTTAAAAAATTGGCACAAATAGTTCAAGAGAAACACACCCCAGGACGCCGCCCCCCGGGTTTGTAGCCAATAAACTGTTTGGGGCCCCCCTTTAAAGGGGGGGAAATAATCCACACTTAATGCTTTTTTTGGGGGGGAGCCCCCGTGGTTCATGGCGCCCGCCTTAGCGTGGGTGGGGGGGAGGGGGGGTGGGGGCCCACACCCTTTCCCCCGCCTGTGGCTTACCCCGTTTTTAAAACAGGAATTTAACCCAGGGTGGCTTGAATAACCCGGGGTACCACAGGGATGGTATTGTCACCAGAACAGAAATACACGGGGGAAAGGGGGGGTAAAAGGGGGAACCGAACTCACGTGGCCCCCCTTTTAAAGGGGGGAAAAGTGGCTTGCTGGCTTAGTGAATATTTTACACAGATTTTGGGGTTTGGGAAATTTGGGAAAAAAATTTTGCAAAACAATGTAGAAGCTGGTTTTAAACCTATTTTTACGAACTGGTGGTGGCTTACTGGCGGGGGTATGGACCCCCCCCCTCACAAACGGGTTTTTCCGTTCAGAATTTGAAAACCCCCGGGGGCCCCCCCCCTGGGGGGGAAAAAAAAAGGGGGATGAGGATTAGTTGACCGGGAGATACTGTAGATATTGTAGACTTGGGGGGATGAAAGAACGGGGAGCATGGTCGTCGGGGAGGAAAAAGGGTTTTTTTTTTTGGGGTTGTCGTCACACCCCCAAAACAGAAATGAAAAAAAATTACGGCCCTCCGCTGGCACCACTTATTGGGGGGTTTTTGGGAGAGATAAGTAGGTTGTCAAAGACCCCCCCTTGGGGGGGGGTTTTTCAGAATATTTCGTCTGTGAGGAAGAGAGCCCAGCCACTCTGTTCGGCCTGTGGGTCTATCATTTACCCCCTGGCCCCCCGGGGGTCGCTATTTTTTCCCGGGGGAGCCCTGTTTTTGGGGGGGATCGTGACGTCACAAAAAAAGGGGGACCAGCTGATAACTTAAGATGAATGCTGATACACTACCCCAAGTGTATAAAAAAATAAAAGACAGTCCAACTAAATAAAAAACTGGTTTCCCTGAACCCCTTTACTAAATATTACCCTGCTCACACTCCAACAGCTAACAGGCCCCAAAAAACCCTTTGTCCCCCTTCACTCCCCCCCAACATCCCAAAATTGCTTGGTCCAAGCCCCCGGCCCACAAAACCCCCCCTTTCCCCCCCCCCCCCAAACCCTTTTTTTAGGAGCCCCCCACCCCCCCTTTCCCTTTCCCCCCACAGTTTTTTTTTTTTCCCCAAATCATTTTTTTTTATCCATTCTCTTTTAAAATTTAAACCCCAAAAATCAAAAACCCCCCCTTCAAAGCCTCTTACTAATATTTTTGTAACTCCACACCTCCAAATTTTCCCCCACCCGAATTTTCTGCATAATATTTTCCCCCCCATTCCCCCTTTTAAACCCCCCTGTCCACCCCCCCACTGCAACATTTACAACCCAAGTTTACACCCATATAAGAGTGATAAAAACCCCTATCCCTTTTATACATTCCCTTCGCCGCCATAGATAACGTTTTTTTTCCACAGATTTCAACGCACCACTCACCTTTTTTCCTTCATCAGTTCTAGGGTTTAAACCCCCATCCTTCATAAACCCATCCGCTGACAAGTCAACTTCCAAATATCTGAAAACATTCATTTTTTCCATAACCCCTCCAATGTGATACCCCAATTTTTTTTTTTTTTTAAAAATTTTTAAAAACCCTCATAAAATTACGACCCCTTGGAGGGGGCGGGGGAATATTTAGGGAAAGGATTCAGGAAACCAGTTAATTGATTTAGTTGGACTTTTTTCCTGAAAAAAAACACAATGCTTGCATTTTTTTAAAAGGGGGGGGAGATATTGGCTTTGGGGGATTTTTTTTTTTAACTGTCGTATTTAGCCCCTGCAAAGACAATGGGTTTGTATGAGTGAGGTGAAAGTGCTGGGGAAAAAAATTTTTTTAAAGTATTTTCTTTTGGGGATTTTCTTTTTGGGGGCCCTGCCCGGTGGGGGGGCCGGGGGGGTTTAAATAATATATATATATATATATATATATATATATATATATATATATATATATATTAGGATCTGCGAAAGTATCGGTATTGGTAAGTACCGGCCGATACTTTTAAAATATTAATATATTACATGGTTCATAAAAATATCATCATAAACACTCTGCCTCACGATTGTGTAAGTTACTGAAACACACTCTCACACACACATGGGGAGAGCAAAGTTACTAGTTATGGGTGATTTCAATCACAAGGAGATTGACTGGGAAAACCTGGAGCCCCATGGAGGTCCTGAATCATGGAGAGCCAAGATGATGGATGTGGTACTGAAAACCTCATGCATCAACATGTTAGAGACACTACCAGAGAGAGAGGTAGGGATGATCCAGCAAGACTGGACCTAGTATTCACGTTGAGTAGTTCGGACATCGAGGATATCACGATGAAAGGCCCCTTGGAGCTAGTGATCATTTGTTTCTGCGTTTTGATTACATAGTTGAGCTACAAGTGGAGAGGGGAGCAGGAATAGGAAGGGAGAAACGAAACTACAAAAAGGGGGACTACACAGGCATGAGGAACTTCCTACAAGACGTTCAGTGGGAGAGAGAATTGGCAGGAAAACCAGTAAAAGAAATGATAGAATATGTGACAACCAAATGCAAAGAGGCAGAGGAGAGGTTTGTCCCCAAGGGAAACATAAGTAATGGGAAGACCAGAACTAGTCCTTGGTTCACCCAGAGGTGTAGGGAGGCAAAAACTAAGTGTAATAGAGAATGGAAAAAGTACAGAAGACAAAGGACCCAGGTAAATAAAGAGATTAGCCGAAGAGCCAGAGACGAATATGCACAGGTAAGAAGGGAGGCTCAGCGACAATACGAAAATGATATTGCATCAAAAGTCAAGTCTGACCCAAAGCTGTTGTACAGCCACATCAGGAGGAAAACAACAGTCAAGGACCAGGTAATCAGACTGAGGAAGGAAGGTGGGGAGTTCACAAGAAACGACCAAGAGGTATGTGAGGAGCTCAACATGAGATTTAAAGAAGTATTTACAGAGGAGACAGGAAGGACTCCAGGAATTCAGAATAGGGAGGTATACCAACAAGTGCTGGATGAAATACACACAACCAAGGAGGAGGTGAAGAAGCTGTTATGTGAACTCGATACCTCAAAAGCGGTGGGACCTGACAACATTTCTCCGTGGGTCCTTAGAGAGGGAGCAGAGATGTTAAGTGTGCCACTAACAAAAATCTTCAACACTTCCATTGAAACTGGGCAACTACCTGAGGTGTGGAAGATGGCAAATGTAGTCCCAATTTTTAAGAAAGGAGACAGACACGAGGCATTAAACTACAGACCTGTGTCACTGACGTGTATAGTATGCAAAGTCATGGAGAAGATATAGCACGGTTTCAGGGAAGGAAAATCCTGTGTCACAAATCTACTGGAGTTTTATGACAAGGTAAGAGAAGTAAGACACGAAAGAGAGGGGTGGATAGACTGCATTTTCTTGGACTGCAAGTAGGCGTTCGACACAGTTCCTCACAAGAGGTTAATGCAAAAGCTAAAGGGTCAGCCACACGTAACAGGAAAGGCACTGCAATGGATCAGAGAATATCTGACAGGGAGGCAACAACGAGTCATGGTACGTGACGAGGTGTCAGAGTGGGCACCTGTGACGAGTGGGGTTCCACAAGGGTCAGTCCTGGGACCGGTACTGTTTTTGGTATATGTGAATGACAAAACGGAAGGGATAGACTCAGAAGTGTCCCTGTTTGCAGATGATGTGAAGTTAATGAGAAGAATTAAATCAGTTGAGGATAAGGTAGGACTACAAAGAGACCTAGACAGGCTACAAGCCTGGTCCAGTAAATGGCTCCTTGAATTTAACCCTGCCAAATGTAAAGTCATGAAGATCGGGGAAGGGCAAAAAAGACCGCTGACAGAGTATAATCTAGGTGGCCAAAGACTACAAACCTCACTCAAGGAAAAAGATCTTGGGGTGAGTATAATACCGATCACATCTCCTGAGGCACACATCAATCAGATAACTGCTGCAGCATACGGGCGGCTGGCAAACCTAAGAATAGCGTTCCAATACCTCACTAAGGAATCGTTCAAGACTCTGTACACCATATACGTCAGGCCCATACTGGAGTATGCAGCACCAGTTTGGAACCCACACCTGGTCAAGCACGTCAGGAAATTAGAGAAAGTGCAGAGGTTTGCAACACGACTAGTCCCAGAGCTAAGGGGATTGTCCTACGAAGAAAGGTTAAGGAAATCGGCCTGACGACACTAGAGGACAGGAGGGTTAGGGGAGACATGATAACGACATATAAAATACTGCGAGGAATAGATAAGGTGGACAGAGACAAGATGTTCCAGAGAGGGGACACAGAAACAAGAGGTCACAGTTGGAAGTTGAAGACTCCTATGAGTCAAAGGGATGTTAGGAAGTATTTCTTCAGTCATAGAGTTGTCAGGAAGTGGAATAGCCTAGAAAGTGACGTAGTGGAGGCAGGAACCATACATAGTTTTAAGACGAGGTTTGATAAAGCTCATGGAGCAGGGAGAGAGATGACCTAGTAGCAATGACTCGACCCCTGCAACCACAAATAGGTGAGTACACACACACACACACACACACAAACACACACACAAACACACAAAGATATCTGTATTTTTTATTTTTTCTCCTCTAGTAACAAGTGCTGGTAATGTCCTCTTGATCTAAGACTTTTGGGCTACGCTTTTGTTTCTTGAATGGAAATTGATTACCTCTTATTAACCCAGGTGCTGTGTAACCCTAGAAAGTTGACTTAGAATCTAACTCAACTTAGATTTTTGTCCTTGTGTGTAGTCTGTGCCCTACATATGTTCCTCCAGAGTTGGTAGGTAAGACACATAGGCAACAGTTAGGCATCTTTATTCCGAAACGTTTC
>WNWK01057419.1:0-10744 GCA_009830355.1 Cherax destructor
CAGATTAGATATAAGATAATATAGAATTCTTTTATATTTAAATAAATGAATTCAGGACAGTTAAATTTTGGAAGAAGAGTAAAACATATATAATTCCCTTCATGGAGGAAGGGGAAACGGGGGTAATAACTAGGTTTGGTCTTGGTGTATTTTAGCAATAAATTATACTTAAAGATCCCCAATATTTGGGATTAAAGAGATCCCTTTATTTTAATTTTAAAAAAACTAATGAAATCTAACATAACCTATTGTAACTTTTTTTCGGGTTACTACATAACCCTTTTCCCCCGGAGTAGTATACCTGAGAGATTTCCCAGGGGTAAACCCCCTGGGCCCCGGTCTGTGACCGGGCCTCATATTGGATCAAGCCGATCAAAGGTTTTCTCTGGCCGCACGCAGTCCAACGAAACCAAGCCGGGTTCATGCTTTGTCCTTCCAGGCCGCAAAAGGGGGTTTTGGTAACCCCTGATGTATGCTGGGAAGCAGTTGAACAGTCTTGGGCCCTGACACTTATTGTGTTGTCTCAAGGTATGGCAACCTTTTCATTGGGGGATTTTAAAACGTCTGGAGTCTTTTTTTGTAGGGGGGATTCTGTAAAGTTTTTAATCCCTGAGTGTTATTTGGTTTGGGTTGGGAAGTTTTTTTTCACCTTTTTGCAATCAAACCCAAGTTCCCCAGTCTCTAATAAGCACCTGCCTTTTTTTTTATCGGGTTTTTAAAATATGTCATTAGTAATCATGTAACTTTTTGTTATTTTACTATTTTTCCCGGGGAAAATATTTTCATTAATGGTTTTTGATTTTCCCCCTTTGTTGGAAATGAAAAGGGAATTTGGGTTAAACCTTTATTTATATTATGTTTTGGAATAAAATTTCCCCCCCAAAATTTTTTGTGGCAAAAGTGAAAAATTGTTTGGGTTTTGGTTGTGTGTAAAAAGTAAAGAAAATGCTTATCTTTCTGAAGCATTTAAGGGTGAGTTTGTTTATCCGTCTTTTGAACTGACCCCTTTTCATTTTCCTAGTTGTGGTTGGGGGACAGTTGCTCCCCTCATATTTTTTTCAGGGTTTTGGCCTTGTTTTCCTTTAAATATAAAAGTTCCTAGTGTTTATGGAGCATTTTTTAGCTTTCAGTGAACTTGTAGTAGTTTTATAGAGTACCTTCATGTTCTGTATGTGGAGCTGGCAGGGGGTAGTGAATTTGAATTTATTTTAGCAACCCTATTTCTTTGGTTCCCCGGATTTCCCTTGACGTGGTGGGGGGTTTGAACTAAAAAAGGATCTGTGCTCCGGTTCCCTAAATTGACCTGAATACCTTCCAACCCCCCCACCGCTGAAATCCTCGGGTTTAGCGCTCCCCATTTTTAAAATAATTCGCTTCGTGTGCAGGTACCAATTGAACGGTTGTCTCTTAAAAGGGGGTTTTCGTGAAGAGGATCAGGAATTTTCCTTGCAGGATTTGGGCCTGGCTGTTTTCGAATCGTACTGGGTGAAAAATTGTCAACCGACAGTTTTCAAAAAGAGCCGATAAATCCTATATTTAAATGAAGAAGAAAGGTTGTTGGGTATTTCCCCACCCCTCTTGATATAAAACGAGGAAAAAAAGGCAGATGTCACTGGTGTATATTTGAGGATTCTGGGGGAGCCCAATTTTAAAATGAAAATCACTTTCGAAAAAAAGACTTAAATTAACCCCCCCAACGTAAACGGGGGTGTAAATAAGGGGTTTAAAAAATTGACAGGTTGATAAATGGCTTTAATTTTATCTTTTTTTTGGAACTTTTTTCCCACGCGGTTCCCCGTAATGCAGGGTGGAATAAGGGAGGATTTTGAGGAAATCAACCCCTCGTTTGGGTGAAAGTCCATCAATCTTGAAAAAGCAGATATTCAGGGTGAGACTTACATATGAGAGAGGTGGGAGGGGTGGGGGGTCCCAGAAAAAGGGAACTAGGGGAAATAGAGTTTTATAATTGACGATTACCCAAACCCTATTCCCCCTTTTTATAGATAAAAGCCCTGTGTGGGAAAAAAGTTTCCCGAATAAAGATACCAAATTTGCAAAAATGTCTCATTTATCAACGTGTCTCTTTTTTAAAACATTTATTCACATTCTATCAGACACAAACATCTTGGGATCTTGATTGGGGGTTTCTTTAAAAATTGTTTAATCTGAAACCTATTCCATATCCTTTTTCCCGGGGACAGGCTTTCCACTGTCCACCTCACCTCTCGTTAGTTTTAACGAGAATATGTTCTTTTCAAGATTGATGGATTACATCAACTCGACTGAGGGGCTGATTACCTCAAAATTTTCTTTCCCCAATTTTCTGAAGCTAAAACCTTGGGGAAACGTTTCCCGAAGAGAACAAGACAAAAGAAAAAGAATAATAAAATGGAAAAAAGAACAAACAAAAAAAAGTTAAAAAAAATGGGAAAAAGAAAGAAAAAAAATTAAAGACAGTAATGGAGGGAAAAACCCTTATGGGAAGGGGAGGTGCCTTAGGCTGGGAAGGGAAATGTTAAATTAAGTGCCCTCTTTTGATCAAAACCCGATCCTCTCCGGGGGGAAATAGCTTGATAATTTCAACTGCAGGATGTGTGATACCGCTCTTGTGGAGAGCCGCTGCGGGGCACAATCGGCACCCCCCGGGGGGCCCCCTAACCCCAAACAGAGGCGATGGCCCAGCTGGGGGGGTCTGCTTTTACCAAAACATTCGGATGCAGATTACAAGAAAAATGCCCCAAAGGTTAAGCTTTTCTGAGGACATATCCTTTCATCACCTGTCCCGCACAGTCAATGTATTTTTGGCAGAATGACCATGGATTTTGTGTTCAATCCGAAAGAGGCCTGTGTTTTTACAAAAAATTTTTTGCACAAAAACCTGGGCTCCTGGGGCATTCTGACTAAACTACAAAAAAGGGGGGTTTACAAACCAAGGGGTGACTTGACCCCAGTGTATCAACAGCTGCCAGGAATGGAAGCCGGGTTTGTTTTGAAAACTTTTTGGGGCCTTTCCCTGGAAGATTAGAAAACTGCCCTTCATCAACTTTTTGTCACCTAAAATCTATGGGGTTTTTTTGGTGAAATCCCTTGAAGATGTAAAATGCCCTCAAGTCTCAGTTATTAACCCCTGAAATTTTTGCACGATATCTCTTGCCCCCCCAGAGTTGGGAATCCTTGGGGAAATTTTAACAAAAAATGGGGCTGTAACCCACCCCAATTTAGTTTTGGAAAGTCCATGGGGATCTTTTTAGTTTAATCCAATAATAAGGCAGGTTTTTTGGGAGAAAAAAACTCTGGACTTACCCCCCCCCAGGCAAGACTTGTCAGCTCAGAAGAATTTTAAAGTGACGTACTCCCCACCTCGAGTGGTATGCTGTAACCCGACCAAGACTCAATGAGGTTCCGGGGAAACCTGTTTCAGTGACAGCAGCTGCAGGAAAAAGTTTTTTTTTGGGTTTTTTCAAACACCCACGTAAAAGTGCCCGGGCCAAAAACAATTATCACCCTAAGAAAGGCCCTTTGCAAAAGATGCCCAATCTCAAAAGGCTGGTGCTTCTTGCTTTTTGAAAAATTTTGAAAGGATTTTTGGGGTTCCCAAAATTCACTGTCAAAATTGTGAAAGTGTTCATAAAAGGAACAAAGTGAGGGTCGATTGACAGTGGGCCGAGGTTTACCCCTGTGTTAAAACCCACTCTTGACTACATCACCATATCCGTTTCCAGGGCATCAACATCTCTCTATTCAGACGTTGGGTTTTTGGGGTAAACCCTAGAGTTAATGCAGGTATTATCAAGATGTACATTTTTGTTTACAACTGTGCTCTAGTATCCTTTCGGGTTTCAAAACGTCGGGAAAAGGTTCCTTAAATATGGGGGTGAACCCCCCTCTCTTGCTTGGTCTTAGCACTTTGGGGGACCCCCCAAAGCTGTTTGGAATCCTGGGATTTTTCCATATCAGCTAAGTCACGCCGCATTCTTATGGGTAGGATGTTTTGGGAAAAACCAGAGGTGCTGAAGGAGGGGATTATGAACCAAGTAATTTTCCGTGGCGTCACGGTCGTTGTTTTCAAGGGGATTATAGGAAACGGACTGGCTATCGACTATTCTGAGACAATCAACAAAATTTCCTTGTGGGACCTCTACCTCAATTGGTAAGTGAAAAAATTTATCTATTTTTAAAAATTGATCTCAAGTGCCTATCATCAAGTCCCCATAAGGAATGAAGATAAACCATACACAGGTTTTAGGTGTAGGCCCCATCAGTTTAGAGTCCCTTTTGGGGGTTTCCAATGGGGTAGCCTGTTTCCCGTTTTGGATTCACTATTCAGGAAGAGCAACTTAGGAACTTATGCATATTTAGATAATGTTACCATTTGTGGCAAGACCCAGGAGGAACATGATGCAAACCTTTATAAGTTTTTGGAAACTGCCAAGAAGAAAAATATCAGTTACAATGAAGAAAAATGCACTTTTTTCCCCTAAAAAAGGGTTAACATCCTTGGGTTTTGGTGGGAAAGGGGGGCCAAAACCCCACCCCGAAAGACTTCGACCCTCGGGGAATTTAGCCCCCAAAAAAATCCCCCAAAGAACTCTTGGTCTTTTTTTTAACTCACAGTGGATCTACAACTATTCAAAAGTTTGCCCACTAGTGCCCCCGATATTTTGACAAAAGGAAGCAGAAACGTTTTATACCTCAAAAGGATATTGAAAAACCCGTAGTTCGGCCTTTATATCCCTACCCCGAGGTGGAAACGGATGCATCTGAAGTTGCCTTCCGTCCCATTTGGCGGATCCCTTGCTTTTTTTTAAAAACTTTTTGATCAGGAAGTGCTATGCCTGTAGAAAAGGGAAACCCGGGCCTCTGAAAATTCGCCACGGAGGCAATTTTTTAAAGGCGAACACAAGGACTGACCAACGGGCCGATTAGTTTTAAAACACAAAATAAAATCAAAAAAGATATTACGCTGGAGGATGGAACTATCGTGTTATAACTTTGATATTCTGTATCGACCGGGGTGAAGAAAAGTTTCACCTGATGCATTCTTAGGTCCCACTGTGGGCACATTATTTTTGCAATCCTCTAAGCTCCACAAGGCCTTTTCCCCGGGAGTTACCCCCTTTATTTTTTTCCCTGAATATGCCCTACTCAGTGGAAGAGGTGCGACAAGTGATAGTATCAGAGTATGGATGCCAACCTTTTAGCCAAAAACTCGAAGTTCATTACTCATGAACGAGGACCCCCTTCTGAATGGATTACCGGCATCCAAAAATAGCGAATAACTGGGAAAACAACTGTGAATTGAAGAAAATTTTTAAAAGGGGAAACAAAAGGAAAACCCTAGAATATTCTCCTTTTGGGTCCATTCTGGTTTATGCTTGGTAAGGTCCTTTGAAATCTTTCGCCTCGAAAGGTTTTTTTTATAAATGAGTTTTCTTTTTAAAAAAAATTTTGGGGACACCCTCCAATTTATATTATTATAAAAGTGGCCCCACCAGGGTCTTGCGTGACCTAAAAAATTTTTGGCGGGTGATGAAAATATTTTTTTATTTTTCTGTATAACCCTGTGGTTTACCCTTCTTTTTGGTTTTAAAATAATTTCTCTTTTTTTTTCATTAGGGGATGCCTTCTGTGGGGGCGAAAAGACCCTGAAGCTTTAAGGTCGACCCAAGGAAGGTGGGTAAATCCAGTTCCTTGATCAAACCCCCCCGTCAAAGGGATCTTCCGAAGGGGGAAAAAAGGGTGAGCAAAGACAACACAAAAGTTGCCAACTATGGGGCGTTGAAATATGGACAGGGTTTGTTTTTAATATAACGTTAATAGGTTAAAACCATAAATATAAAAATTAAAAGGGGAAATTAAATTCCATCCAAAAAAGGAAGATAAACACTTCCCTAGATCAAGGGCAGTTCTTCAATACGGGGAAAAATTGAGCCCAAAAGTGACAGCAGGGGCCTCTAAATCTTGGGGAAAACAGATCCCGTGTTCAGCACCCCCGGGGAAAAAAGGATGCCCCTTTTAAAATCCTGTCTCCATTTATGTACAGATGTGTCACATAGAGCCTTGAAATAAAAATTATGCGTCCCCCTAAAAACACCTTTTGAGGTGCATTTATCTCAAGTGTTATATAATTTTTCATTATATTCATGGGGGAAAAGCTGCCCAGAAGGGGCAATTGGTGTGGCTGCAAAAAGGGATGTTACAATTTATTGGCAATGCCTTTTCCCTATCGTAGACTGCCTCCCAACCAGCGAACTGGATGCTAAGGGTTTAACGAGAAAATCCCCCTTAAAATCAGTCCCTTTGGGTTATTTAATCACGGCGCTCCAAAGCTGAACCGTGGTTCACTTGAAAAAGCTTTGGCAGACTGCCTTACTGGTTGATCGGAAACCCTCCTTCCCCCCTCCATCCCGTGGTGTCCTTACTATTCTATCTGTACATTTGAAAATTTTAATCTTCTTTCATCTGGTGAAGGAAATACTGTATCTTTATAGTCTACGTTGAGTTGTGTTGATCCCATTATTAAACCCTCCAAGGCCCTTCTTTAAGTGTTCTAAAACAGAGCCCGGGGGAAATGAGGTAATAAAGTTTTATTCGGAAAAGGGGAGTGGCTTTAATTTCCCAAAAACAGAATTCACCAGCATCAAAGGGTAAATAATATACAGTTTAATCCTTATTTTAGTGTTCAAGTGGTATTAAAATAAAATTTTTATTCATGAATCACTAAACCTTTTAGTAAAAAAAACACCTGGGGTTTAAAACTTTTGAATAGGTAAACATTAACGACTTTGTGTGGTAAAAGCTTCAAAAACCCAAAGGGTCAACCCAAAGTTGTCTTTTATGCTACTGCTCACTGGACATTATCATTATAGTCACAGAGAAGTGCCAAACAAAGAGGAATTATACAACACCTAGGAAATGAAAGGTCAGGTTTTTGTTGAATTTTGTTCCCAAATTTTTTGAAATAAATCATTCATCACATCGTCCCCCCCCAAAAACCCTTCCCTTTTAAGGGGGTGAGCATGGACAGACTTAGGTGAGGTACAAGAAACAGTCGACCCACACATATGCCCCGGGCAGATTTTTGGGAAACATAAAAGCACATAACTGATGAAAAGAAAATGAACTAAAAATATTCATTAATAAATATATCAGGGGGGAGAAATAAAGGGGATTAATCGGGGTTTCAAATAGAGTTAGGCAAAAAAAGGGGTGGAAAATTGTTGAATAATCAGTTTGGCAGGAAAAAAGGAATAAAAATGAAAAATTAAGGTTAGGGGAGTAAAATAAAGGTTGATTAAAAGGGTTATAAAGGTTTACCCCGAAAGGGGAAAATGTAGAGGGAGAGAGAGATTTTGGGGAAATTTTAGTGAGGTGTGGGGGGTTTTGAACCAATGAGAATTTTGGGTTGGGGCTTTAAAGCTAAAAGGGGAAAAATTTTGGGGTGGGGTATGGTTTTGGGGAAAGGGGGAAAATTTAAAAAAACCCTTAATTGATATTTTAGAAAAGGTTTTGGGAATAATTCAATTTTATGAAAAAAAGGGTAAAAAATATACAATTGATATGACTAAGGAAAGTAGTTTGTTGGATTATGTATTGGGGGATAAAAAGGGTTGATGAGTAGGCTTCAGATGTATGTTTATAGAGGGGGAACGGGTAATTAGATCATTATTTGGTTGTGTACAGTTAGAGTGGGATGGGACAAAAGAAAATGGCAAAAGAAGAAGAGGGTAAAAATGTATAAACTAGGGGGGAGGAAGAGGGGGGTATAACAACTATTCAGAAAGGGGGGGTTATCAATGGAGAGGGGGGGGAAAGAGTGGATTTTTTAAAAAACGATTGAATATGGGGGAAATTTTTAAAAAAAAAATAATAAAAAATTTAATTTTATTTAATGTTTAAAATTTAAAATTTATTGGATTACAAATATAATAATATAAAAATTTAAAGCAAGGGGGCCACTCATCCCTTTGGGGCAGTTTTTTTGAACTTATTCATAAGTACTTAATGCTAAAAAATTGTTTGGTTTTTTCATTCTTTTTTTTAAATTATTAAATGTTTTAATTTTTAAAGGGGGGGAGGGGGAAAGAGGGTGATGGGGGAATGAAGAAAAGGGGGTGTGATAAAGAGAAAAAGGTAGGAGAGGTTTTAAAAAACAAAGGTTTGAAAGGAGATATAGAAAAAAGAAAGGTGAAGAGGTGGTGAGGAGTGCAAAAGAAGAGGATGAAAGAATGGGAGAGGTCTTCAAAAAATTTGTGAAAACAAGAAAAATTTTTGGAGTGAGATAAACAAGGTAAGAAAGCCTAGGGAACGAATGGATTTGTCAGTTAAAAACAGAGTAGGAGTTAGTAGATGGGGAGCTGGAGGTATTGGGGGATGGCGGAATATTTTGAGGAACTTTTTAAAAGTCGATGAAAAAAGGAGGTAATTTCATGACTGGCAGGGGGTACAACATCGTTTAGGGGTGAAGAAGAGCAGGATGTAGTGTGGGAGGTGCGTGAGGCATTACGTAGAATGAAAGGGGGTAAAGCAGCTGGAATTGACGGAATCATGACAGAAATGTTAAAAGCAGGGGGGATATAGTGCTGGAGTGGTTGGTATTTTTGTTTAATAAATGTATGAAAGAGGAAGGTACCTAGGGATTGGCAGAGAGCATGTATAGTTCCTTTATATAAAGGGAAGGGGGGTAAAAGAGAGTGTAAAATTATAGGGGAATAAGTTTACTGAGTATACCAGGTAAAGTGTATGGCAGGTTATTATTGAAAGAATTAGAGGTAAGACAAAAGTAGGATTTCAGATGAGCAAGGAGGCTTTAGAGTGGGTAGGGATGTAGATCAAGTGTTTACAGTGAAGCCAAAATGTGAACAGTATTTAGAAAAAGGTAGAGAAGTTTTTATTGCATTTATGGATTTAGAAAAGGCATATGATAGAGTGGATAGGGAGCAATGTGGCAAAAGTTGCAAGTGTATGGAATAGGTAGTAAGTTACTGAAGGCGTAAAGAGTTTTTATGAGGATAGTGAGGCTCAGGTTAGGGTGTGTAGGAGAGAGGGAGATTACTTCCTGGTAAAAGTAGGTCTTAACGGGATTTTAATGTCACCATGGTTTTTTAAATATTTATAGATGGGGTTGTAAAAAAATAAATGCTAGGGGTGTTGGGGGGGGGATTAAATTATGGAAAATTTAAATTTAAAAAGGGAATTTAAAATTTTACTTTTTGTGATGATCTGTGCTTATGGGAGATTCAAAAGAAAATTTTGAAAAGGGTTTAAATTGGACAGTTTGGGAGAGTGTTAAAAGTGAACATAATAAGAGTAAGGTGATGAGGGTATCAAAGTTTTAAATAAAAAAAAAAATTGGGAATACATTGGAGGGGGAAGGGAAAGTAAATGTTTTCAGATATTTGGGAGTTGATTTTCAGCGGAGGGGTTTATAAAAGGATGAGGTTAACCATAGAATTGATGAAGGAAAAAAGGTGGGGTGGTGCATTGAGGTATCTGTGGAGACAAAAAAGATCCATGGAGGCAAAGGGGAATTCGAAAGTTTTGGCCCCCTTTCCCCCTGGGGGGAAGCATGGGTTGCAAAAAGCTGCAGCGAGGAGGAGGCTGGGGCAGTTTAGAAAGTCCTGTCTGGGGGAATGTGTGGTGTAAAAATTATGCAGAAAATCGAATGTGGGGGAAAATTTGGAGGTGTGGGTTACTGGGGGATTTTTTCAGACGGCTGGGAAAAGGGGTTGTTGAGGTGGTTTGGTCATTTAAAAGAGAATGGATCAAAGTAGAATGACTTGGGGAAACGTATAAACTGTGGGGGGAAAGGGAAACGGGGGAGGGGCCCTCCCAAAAAAAGGTTGGAGGGGAAAGGGGGAAAGGTTTTTGGGGGGAGGGGTTGGACTTCCCGCAAGCTGTGTGACGTGTTAGATAGGATGGTGGAGGCAATGGTTTTTTGGGGCAAGACGATCCGTTGGAGGGGAGCAGGGTAACATTTTTTTTTGAAGGATTCCCGGGAAACTTGTTAATTGATTTAGTTGGACTTGAGCCCAAATGGGGAAATACAATGCCGCCTTTTAAAGGGGGGTCTGAGATAGTGACAGCTGGGGGGGACTTTTCTCGGGTGTGTATTAACTCCTCTGCAAAAGACAGTATTATGATGGGTGAAAGTGTTGAATGATGATGAAAGTATTTTCTTTTTTTTGGGGGTTTTTTTTCTTTTTTTGGGGCAAATTTTCCTCGGTGGGGGCGGCCGACTTGTTGAAAAAAAAAAAAAAAAACTTTATTTCTACAAAAAAAAAAGTACAAGATCACGGCCTAGTTTACATCAATGACATACTACTAGTATAAAGCCCTTTTTATGCTGAGCATTTTTGGGAAAAAGGTCCCCTTTTCCCAGGATGCAACCCACACCAATCGACTAACTCCCAAATACCCCTTTTTTGGGTGGGGAACAAAAACAACTGGTGTAAAAAAACACGCATAATGTTTCTTTCCCGAAAACTGGGAATTGAACGAGACCCTGCCATTTAAAACGAGAGCTTTGGATCAGGCCCCAATTTTGGCCTTATAAAACTTAAAATTAAAAACCCCAATTTAATTTTTTTTTTTTAATGAACGGCCGTATCCCACCAAGGCAGGGTTACCAAAAAAAAAAAAAAAAAATTCCCCTTTTTTTTTAGTAATTTATAAAAAGGGTTTTCTAGACTCTTGCCCTGGATTTTTCCCCCTTTTTAAAATGGTTTATGGAAGAAGAATTCTT
>WNWK01057420.1:0-10744 GCA_009830355.1 Cherax destructor
CCTCAATAACCTGCAGCACTGTATCCCCTGGGGTTTTAAAAGGCTTCTATTTGATTATAATAATAATAATAATACACCTCACAGTCACATCACATAACAAAGACTACCCCCCGGTAGCGTAACATCGCACGACTCTGTGAAGGAACATAAAAAAGGACCGGGGAAACTCTTCCCAAAAATTTAAAGTTTAAAGCCCAATTTATCATTAAATTCTTCCCAAATTTTATTAATTATAAATGAATCCAATTTATATAAAAAAAAAATTTTTAAAATTAAAAAAACTACTTTTAATGAAACATGATTCTATTATTTTCCCCTCAACCATGGATTGTTTAAAACCAACCTTCTCAGCATTTTGAAAATAAATTGGAGGGTTTTAAAATCTCTCACATGAATAAATAGAGCATTAGAATCTTGTCCAGTTCTAATGCTATATTTATGTTGTTTTAATCTTAGTTAAGATTTTTTACCAGTTTGAATAAAAAACTTTATCGCATATTTTACGGGGAATCTTATAACACATCCTAAGTTTTTGGGAAAATTTTTTTTATAAAAAGTCTTTTTACTGTATCAAGTTTTTTAAATACAACTTTGATTTTAAAAATTCTTAAAAAAGGAAGGTATTCAAAAAATTTTTTCATGGAAAAGGGACCTTTCTTATCCCCGGTCTTAAATTTTTAGTTGTTGTATATAGGTGGTAGTGTACTTTAATTCCTTTTTGTCGCTATTTACGTATTTTAAATGCGGCATACCCGGTAAAATTAAATCTTATTTATTAAGGGAACAAAAAACCCCTTTCCCTTAAACCAAATTTCTAGGGACCCATTTTTTTCCCAAAAATAGGCTCAGGTACACGAAGAGTTGGATGGAATATTTGTCAACCGTGGGAAGTCCGTCACCTCGGAAGACGTTCGACAGATGAAGTACACGGAAATGTGCATCAAAGTCAATGAGGTTTTTTCCCCCCTGCGCCAGTAATCTCCAGAACGGTTAATGAGGATGTAGTCATAGGTAAGTAAGGCTTTCCCCAACATGGTATAAATAATTTGCTTGTCTTTATGGCGTGCGCCATTGTCTGCTGTTAACCTGGCGGGTGATTAAGCAGACTCAAAAGTATACCGGAGCTACATACCTGTGGATAAGCAAAACTGTCTGTTACTACCCTTTTATTTTTCCCATTTTTTACTCAGTCCTCAACAATCAATTTGTGTTTGGGGTTAAACCAATGTCCACCTCAGGCTGTTGAAAAATACAAAACATTCAAATTTTAGGTTATAAACTATGTTCTTTTTTTCAACTCCCGGCTAGTCTCAGATCAAAGCATTTGCTTTTTTAGCATATCCCCCCTGCCCCCTCTATGACCCTTGGGGGTTTTTGGCATTTTTTTAGTGTAATATTCAAATTCCGAAACCTACTAAATATTAATGTTATACATCCCAAAGATCTTACTCCACAATTTTCCCCGTCAGTTTTTTCCTGAAACTTTCTTCTGAATAAATTTACATCCCCCATAATACTTTTTTCCCAGTCTGACCCCCAGTCTTATATGTCTCTTTTTTTTTATTAACCTCAGGGGAATTAACAATTTTCTGTATTCTTTTTTAAAAACCCCTTTTTTTAAAACCCCCTTTTGAAACCCCAAAACCCTTTGTTTTTCGGTTTCTAATCCTTCATACCCCATGAAAATATTATTTAAAATTTGGTTCTTTTTTCCCTTTTTTCCTCCTTTAAATTTCTTTGATTTTTTTATCTGAATTTCTGAAAAATTTTTTTGATCTATGAAGGATAATGAAACACCCTTATTAACGGGAAGAAATCTCCAAAAAAAGATCAATTTACGGGTTTCCCCCGGCATCTGGCTTTTTTCCGGTTTTTGCAACATTTTATTTTTATGGTCCAGTTTCCCGAAAAAAGTAGTTTTTAATAGTTCTTCTGGTTAAAACCCGGATGAATACAAAAAAAATATAAGTTGAGATCTTTTTTTAAAGGGAACTGATGGTAATATTTCAATTATTAAAAACTGAATAAGAAAAAAGATAGGATCTTCACAATTATAAAGTATTCATGAGATGTCTCATTTTACTATAGTAATATAGGTATGTAAAATTATGTGTGTGTGTATGCTCGGTATGTGCTTGGTTGGGGCTCGACTTAGAAAATGATTGGCACAAACAAGTCCCCCAGATAAGTAACTTTTGAACTATGGGGTCAAATAACAGCTTGCTGGGAGTAGGAAAAATCAATTCGCCCCAAACCGCAATGATCTTCCCGAGCGGGGGTGGAAACAAAAGCATCAGAAAAAAACAATGATCTTCAGAGCAGGCGTGAACAGCCCCATCAGACAAGGAACAATGATCTTCAGAGCGGGGGTGAACAGCACGGGATCAGACAAAGGGAAAAATGATCTTCCGGAAACAGACGTGGGGCAGCACAGCATCAGACAAGGGAAAAATGATTTTTTCCCGAGCAGACGTGAACAGCACAGCATCGAAAAAGGAACAATGATCTTCCCGAGCAGACGTGAAAAGCACGGGGCCCCGGCAGAAAAGGGGACCAAAATAACAACCATAGAGTAGTAAATCCCCTATTTTTATTTTAAATTTGTTTTCTTACTTTCCATCCCCTTTATTAACCTAGTGTATTTTTTTTACACACCTACTTTTTTCTGGTTCACTTTCAAAAATTTTCATTTCCCCATTTGATTTTTTAATCTCTAAAAAACCTTGTGAACACCCAAAAAAAATAAATAAAATTAGAGTTTTAGTATTTGAAAATAACCTTTGTCTCCAGCACTCAGGAAAATTTCTTTCTTATAATCTCTGTTGTATAAAATGAAACAACAGAACCCGTGTAGATTTACAGAATCCCGAGCCAGTGTCTCAATTTCCTCATAAATACTCGTTATGGGTTTCAAAAAGTTATAATATGGTTTTTCAAAAGGAAATTTTTGTTGATAAACCAACCCCATCATATTGTGTCACTTGCCTTTTCAGCTCCCTAAAGCCCAACCATCTCTTTCTTTTATTTTTAAGGGTTATTTTATATTTTCCAGTATAGCGTCTGTTAAACCCCCACTTTATTTGGGATTTTATTCTTTCTGCAGTTATACTTTCTGTTTTGTAAGCATTATACTTCACATATTTTGTAATCAACCCCTTTTTTTTAAAACCCCAACAGACATATTCCAAAAAAAATATAAATGTACCCATTTCTTTCGGGAAACCCCATGACGGGGTCGTTCGTCGACGACACCGCAAACTCGAGGCGGACATCAACCCATCTTTAAATGGGCTGCCCAAAAAATATGAAGCTCAATGGAAAAAAATTTTAACTACTCAGATATCAAAAACTTGGGAAAAACTTTATCAGAATATAAAAAAAAATTCTAACCACACAAAAAAGGGGGAAAAACTAAATTTAAGGACCTGGGAGTAATAATGTCAAAAGGATCTCATCTTCCAAAAACCACAACAATGTATCTACCTCATCTGCTGAAAAAAGATAGGATGGATAATGGAACCTTCAGGGAAATAGGGCCCGGCCCCTGATTATTCTCTTCAAATCGCGTGTTCTCTCTAAAGGGTGGAACACTGCTATCCCCAACTGCTTGTGCCTTGAGTCTGCTTTCTCGGATGAAGAAAAATTTAAAATGAGGATGACTGTAGGAAGGCCTTGTGTTATGCAAATACATTCTTCTTCAAGAAAACAAGGACTGAGATGCGAAGAGCTCTCAAGAAGAGCAGTGAAGACTCCTCTTTAAGTGCGGGTGTCTTGGTGTGAATAGAAGTGTATAAGATCGTTCTTGTTGGTAGAGTTTTCTTTACACTTTGAAGAAGAAATAGGAAGGCGAAACAGGCAGAGATCTTGCGTCCGCCTGAAGACATCAGTGCTGTGTCTCCACAGAGACTCAACGGGCATTTGATGAAATGGGATGAGGCACAACTCGTTCTCACCGAACCAGACCTCAGACGCCGACGGTGTCTAGAAACCTCGCTAATCGTCGTCACCGACACAATAGAGACGTAACACTGGAAACCACAAGATTTCTAAAACACAAGCATACATGATACTCAATCAGGCCCAAACCCATCTCCAGCAACTCAGGAGTCACATGATCTCATCGTCTACCGCCCTCATCCCAACATGGCATTCTTCAGGGCACCATGCGTCACTCACACCTCCTCTCCACCTATAAATACTGTCTTTCAACCTCTGTTTTAGAACGCGGTCACCATTTGGAAGACCCGGGCCGGATGTACCGGCAAACCCTCACACAATCTGTATGTTAGTAGTGATCAAGGTCTCAGGACCGGAAACGTTTTCTAATAAATATGTCCTAGTGTTTGCTTACGTGTCTTTCTAAACCAACTTGTCTGTATTTATTACCAAGATTTATACAACATGATAATATACACTTGGAAAATCCTAGAGGATTAGTACCAAACTTCCCCGAAAATCACCCCCTACGAAGCAAAAGAACTCGGCAGGAGATGCAACATTTCCCCAATGAAAAGCAGGGGCACCACGAGTCATAAGAACAACATAATAAGGACAAAAATGCAACTAATGTGACATTTTATTGCGGAAACGTTTCGCTCTCCAGGAGCTTTGTCAAGCCGTTACAAACAATACATTGAAAGATAAATATAGGGCTCAGAGTGAGGTGTAATACTGTGGTGGTAGAAGTACTAGTGATATAAGTTGTAGTATAGTAGTAATACAATAAGGTAGAACAATCAACTTGCACTGAGTAAAAGGTGAAAGCAATTACTTGGGTAATAAAAATATGGTTAGACAAATATTTATTTGGAGGTTGGATTAGAAGCCTGTATCAGTGTTCACCTCTGCGATGTGCTAGTGTAGTATTAGCAGGAGAGACTATGTGATGGTAGGGTTTACTGTTTTCAGGAGGATTCTTGCTAAGACTTCAGAATCCTCCCGAAAACAGTAAACCCCCACCATCACTACCAGAGGGCTGTTGAAAGTGGCAGCTCATGGCATTGGGAAAAGTGCTGTCTGGATCAGTCATGGCTCACCAATTTGAAAGCAGAGAGTGTGCATAAATGGGGTTAAATCCGAGTGGGGATCTGTAACAAGTGGTGTTCCACAGGGATCAGTCTTAGGCCCGTTGTTGTTTATAATATATATCAATTGCTTTGATGAGGGAATTACTAGTGATATGAGCAAATTCGCCGATGACACGAAGATGGTAGGATAATTGATTCAAACGTAGATGTCAGGGAACTTCAGGAGGATTTAGACAGACTCAATTCCTGGTCAGAAAAATGGCAGATGCAGTTCAATGTAGATAAATGCAAGGTTCTGAAGCTTGGGAGTGTCCATAACCAAGCACTTATAAGTTAAATAACGTAGAACTTAGCCATATAATTGCGAAAAGGACTTGGGGTTATGGTAAACAGCAACCTAAAACCAAGACAGCAATGCCTAAGCGTACGTAATTAGGCAAACAGATTACGGGTTTATATCAAGTGTAGCAACAGAAGTCCAGAGGTTATATTACGCTTTATACATCGTTAGTAGGCCTCACCTAGATTACGCAGCTCAGTTCTGGTCTCCATATTACCCGAATGGATTTAATTCGTTAGAAAACATTCAGCTATAATGACTAAAATTTAATACATAGCATTAGAAATCTTCCGTATGAAGAAAGATTGAAGACCCTACAATTACATTCACTTGTAAGACCCCAAGAAAAAGGGAGCTGTCGGGTATCAAATAAAATGGAGTATTAACAAAGGGATATAAATAAGGTCTTGAGGATATCTCTCAGAGAGAACCAGCAATAATGGATTCAAATTAGATCAGTTTAGATTTAGAAAAGGGTATAGGAAGTATTGGTTTGGAAATAGGGGTTGATGAGTGGAACAGTCTGCCTAGTAGGGTTATTGTAGCAAGGACCTTGGGTAGTTTCAAATTTAGGTTGGATAAATTCATGAGTGAGAGGGTTGGATTTGAGTGGGAATTGCACATGAGTAAATATAATGATCAAAGCTTATTTCTTGGGTAGCATTTAAGATTGGGTTGAACAAATATTCTGTTAGTAGGATGGAATGGGAAGGACTTGCCTAGTATGGGCCAACAGGCCTGCTGCAGTGGTCCTCCTTTCGTATGTTCTTATGTCCTTATAACCCTCAAGTCTTTTTCGCATTCTGCATGGCTAAGTTCTACAGTGCTCGTCACGGCAATATGCAAGGGTGAGTGCCCCGGAATTATGCCGTGATGAAAATCAAGGCTTACCATACATGGGGTCTTTTTCGTCAGTGCAATCTGCTGGGTAGCAGCCGTTAGCATGACGTCACAGCCTGCCGCCACACTTCACAGTGACTTCTCAGTGCTCACGTGGGTGCCGTGGTGAGAAGATGTGTTGCACTTTTGTCTCTCATCCGCCTCATCTTTTGTCCGGGTTTTCCCCTTTTGGTTTTTGGAGCCATCATCTTTGTTTTTATGTTGGTGTGTGTGGTGCAGTGAGGAACTGGGTGCAGCGTTTCAAGGCTGGTGGCGGTGTAGAGTTACCGTCTGCCAAACCTCGGCCGGGCCCCTCCGGGGGGCATCTGTTTGTACCTTAACTGTGTTATAAAAGCAGTTGGGAAGAAACTGCTTTTTTAAACACAATTAAGGTGCGAACAATGTCTTCCTCAGTGGCCAGGCCGACTTTTGGCGGACGGTAACTCCGCCACCACCCTTGTTATTAATAACCATTGAGCAATAAGCTTCCCACATTTTGAACAATTCATAATTTTAAAACATATATACAAGTATCAGAATCGGCCGAAAATTGGGTATCGGTATTGGTATCTGTATCGACCACAATTTTTTTTTTATCAGTATAGGCCAAAATTGTATTATCGTTCCATGCCTTTTTACTATTAATATTATTATTGTGATTCCTGCAGACGGCTATCTTTCCCTGGTAAAACAGGGGAATGGTTATTTTAAAAATTCACCGGACCCAACACATTTTCCCTGACCCAGAGGTGTTTATTTGCCCCTTCCTGCCAGAGAACATCAAAAAATCATCGCTACTCCTACATTCCCTTCAGCGCTGGAATCAGGAACTGTATTGAGTAAACCTGTGGGCTTAAAACTGAACTTCAGTTACTAACTGAAGAGTCATAAGTTTGATTCAAAAAAGGGGCGAGACGTATGGGCTAGTCTACTTTGACACCTGATTCCTCTGTTCATAACATTTAAATTTTGTACCAGGATATTTGCGGGGTGTTGTGGGTCACATGCTGGGGCTGGTAATTTACCTTAGCTATCTGTGTTTTCGGGCGAAATAAATAAATTTAGTCAACGAGTTCTAGTTGGGGGGTTTATATCATTTTATAGTATCATTTTGCTCTTAGCGAACATTAATTTAATTAGTACAAAATAAATGATATGGATAAAAAAATTTTTGTGGTAGCTTCATTGCAAATAACACTTATAATTTATTGAAAATAATACAAATTTTGTTAATACATTATATTACGTCGAGCAATAAAAGGGGTGCCAATACGTCGAACTTCCTTAAAAAATTTGACTTTTCCCAAAAAAGTTTTTCATTTGATGGATATATTATTCACTGAAAATAATTAAAAAAAAAATATTTTTTGGGCTAAACCTGACGTAAAAATTTCCCTCTAAATAACAACCCAATGTAGTTTTTAGCTAAATTTTTAAAAATATATCATAGGTCAGATTAAATCAATGATATGTATATTTTCTGTTTATAGTTAAATGATTTTTCAGATTTACAGCATAAACAGATTATTATTCTGCTAATTCGACATAAAAGATCTTTGCTTTATAGGCAAATCGCCAGTTTGCCTTTTTGGCACGACATATGTACATTTGTTGAAGAAAGTTCGTGGACAGTGTCTCCTGCGCAGAAATAATATCAGGCAACTACACGTTTATATTTCGTTATCATTCCCCTCTTCTCTCCTGTTCGTGTTGTCAGATCGATCCCCTTTTAACCCTCCTCGGGAAAACCCTTAGCTGGGTATCTTTTCAGATTTTTGCATTTTCTCTACTTCCTGACATGTTGGCTGGTGGGGGTTTTCAAACTGACTTTTGTTGTGTGTGTGTGTGTTTTGTATTTGTTCGTGTATATGGGAAGGGGGGAGTTTTGGGGGGAAGCGAGAGGGTTTAAAAGGGGGGGAAGGGACAGAGTAATGGATGGGGGGGAAAGAAAGGGGAAAGGAGGAAAACAGATGGGGATTGGGGTGGGACGGGGAGAAAAATCCAGATAGAGGGAAGGCTAGGGGGGGAGAGAGGAGAAAGAGGAAGGAGGGGGAAGACGACTTGTTACCATTTTGCCTTGCCATGTCGATTAGACACTAGGCCTTTTGTATGTGTGGGGAGGAAACATTAAATGTTTCGCCCCCGGGAATTGAACCGGGCCTCCGTGGTGAAGCGGGGCTTTACCAAAGGCCCAACGGGCGTGGGGATGGTGTGTGTGTGTGGTGTGTGTTTTTATGTGTGTGTGTGTGTTTGTGTGTGTACTCCCCTTTTGGGGTTGCAGGGCAGAATCAGCCCCCTGGCCCCCCCTCTTATGATGTTAGTTTCCATGTTGTGTACTAAATAGTTGTACTCACCAGTTGTGGTTGCGGGGGTTGATTAAAGCTCCTGGCCCCGCCTCTTCACTGGATAGGGTCCTCTCCCCCCAGGCTTACATACCTTTTTTAAACCCTTTTGGAACCTGCCTCCACCTCCTTCCCAAATATTCCACCCCCATGTGATTCATCTAGTCTTAAATTTCCCAAACTGTGTCCCTTGTTGCTGAATCCCATCTCGGGAACATTTTTCCCTTCCACCTTGTCAATTCCTCTCAGTATCTTATATGTCGTTATCTGTCCCCCTATCTCTCCTGTCCTCCAGTGTCTCAGGTCGATTTCCTTAACCCTCCTCGTAGGACATACCCCTTATGTTAAGTAAAAGGACACAAATGCAATAATATGACATTTTTTGTAACGTTTCCCTTAGGGTTTTTTAAAAAGGGTTACAAGCATCATGGCCGAGGGTATATATATACCCCAAGTTCTACGACAAATAATCCAATCAGGAGTTTTTTTGCCCTTTATTGAACTAGTGAAATTTAACTGTTTTTCTTTCAATAAAAAACTACAAACAAACATAGGCGGGACCATGGTCCCCATCGTCCGCTTAGCTAACGCTGAACCCCGGTGAACCTTCCCCAAACATCACCCCCTCAAGCGTCTTGGTTACGTTACGTGGAGGGTCCTCAAATTAACTCCCCGTTTGATGTCGGAATCTTCAGGCGGGCTCAACCAGTTAACCGCGATCCAGTTTACACTAAAAAAAGTCCAATGACAAGTACCCTTTTGACGTCCCATCCCCAAAGTAGATACAAACTGATTTCAAGTTTTCCGGGAAACCCACAAATAAAAAAGATCTCCCACTTTTATTCCCGTCGATACTAAGACCAAAAAAAACATCATCATCGGTTTTCCTGAGCTTTCCGAATTTTTAGTCCCGAGTTTCTTGACGAAATTACATACATTTACCAAACCTTCAAATTTTCATTTTTCCCTTTCCTTTTTTATCAAAGACAAGATCATTAATTCTCCCCTAACACCACTCCAAACAAAGTTATAAATTTTTCCAACAGCCAGGTTGCATCCCAAAATTTCTAAAGTTTTGCCAAGCTAACACCCGAGTCGCCCTCGCTTCCAGCACTTCTATAAAGGATCCCAGGACAAAATCCAAGCACCATGAACCCGTCAACGCGGGGGGGTTAAAAATTCCCCGTGGGGGCTGCGGGGGAAAAGGGAAACGGCAAGAAAACCTTTAAACACGCCTCAAAAAACACATTAATCTTAGGAACGATAACCTGAACAACGCCGCTCAACACCCGAAATTCCACCCAAACATCCGGAAAAAAGGCGCCGATTGTAATCAAAAAAAAATTTGGGGAGTGCCTTGAATCCCAGGCACAATTAAACAAAATAAAGGCTTCCCCATCTCTGGTTTGCAAGAATCCTCCGAAAACAAACCCTCCCCCATAGCCCTCCTGCTAATACCACGCGCATCCAGTTGGAAACCACAGGCCTTTCTTTTTCCCTTCTCAAATATTTGTCTAACCTGTTTTTTAAAACTACCAAATAATTGTTTTTTTCCCTTTTTTTCATGTGAAGTTGATTTTCTACCTTTTGTATTACTCTACTACCTTTTTCCTCTCTTCTCCCCCCTTTGGGGTTTATTTTTTATTTTTAATAAGGGAATTTTCCCAAAACATTGTTGTTTGTGTCCTTTTTTAACAATTTTTTTAATTCTCCCAAAATTAAGACCCCTAGCTCCGTCAAAGTGCCCACTTTGACACCTCGTCACGTACCATGCTCGTTTTCCTCCCCGTGGGTTTCTCCGCCATTTCAGTGCCTTTTTTGTTACGGGGCCGTCCTCACTTTTTTTAACCTTTTGAAACTGGTGAAACCCTTTTTGGGCCCAAAAAAATGCAATATCCACCCCCCCCTCTCGTGTCTTACTTCTGTTACCTTGTCATAAAAAATCCAGTAGGTTTGTGACACAGGGTTTTTCCCTTTCCCCGAAACCTGCTGGTTTTCGTTTATAAGCTTTTTCTTTTAGGTGCTCCACACTCTCCTCCTGATTTTCCAAAAGACTTTGCAATATACACGTCAGTGACACAGGCTGGTTTTAAAGATTCGTGTCTTCTCCTTTCTTAAAAATTTGGGGCTACATTTTCCATCTTTCCCCCCTCAGG